>VXBR01001458.1:726437-789592 GCA_013400215.1 Cisticola juncidis
CCCCGGCGGCTCGGGGGTCGGGGCTGAGCGTGGGCAGCCGTGGCTTGAGGGGTTTGGGGTTGGCTCTTAAGGGCATGTGGAGCTGAAGGAGTGGGGGACAGGGTGTTAGAAGTCAGCGTGGGCAGATGGGCCTGGGGAAGGGGCAGGGGCGAGGCACTGCGGGCAGCACCGAGGGTCTGGAGGGAGGCGTGTGGAGCCTGCCGGGATGAATGCAGTGCTGGGTTCTCATTTGGCTGTGTGAGGATGGCAGCCAGCACGGTTTCTCTGGGGGCAAATCCTGCCTCACAGACCTGGTGGCCTTCTACGGTGGGATTTCAGGTTTGGTGAGTGAGGCCCTATGGGGTCACACCGTGGCTGATGTAATTTGCCTGAACTTACGAAAAGCATTTGACACCGTCCCACACAAATTCCTTGTCTCAAAACTGGAGAGACATGGCTTTGACAGGTGGAGCTCTGGGTAGATAAGGAACTGACTGGGTGGTCCTCCTCAAAGAGTGCCAGTTAACAGTTCTGTGTCTAAGTGGAGATGAGTGACAAGTGACATTCTTGAGGGGTTGGGATTGGGACTGGGCCTGTTTAACATCTTTGCTGGGGACATGGACAGTATCCTCTGTAAGTTTTGGATGGCACCTAATTGTGTGGTGCAGTCAACAGGCTGGAGAGAAGAGATGTTATCCAGAGGGACCTTGACAGGGCAGAAATGGGTGTGTGCAAACCTCATGATATTCAACAAAGCCAAATCCTAGGTCCTGCAGTGGGGTCATGGCAGTCCCAAACACAAGTACAGGATGGGTGCAGAATGGATTGAGAACAGCTTTGAGGAGAAGAACTCAGGGCTATTGGTCAACAAGGAGCTCAACATGAGTCAGCAATGTGCACTTGCAGCCCAGGAAACCAAAGGTGTTCCGGGCTGCTCCAAAAGAAGTGTGGCCAGTGGGTGAAGGGCGGTGATTCTGCCCCTCTGCTCTGCTCTCCTCATATACCACCTGCAGTGTTGCATCCAGCTCTGGGATCCCTACCATAGGAAGGCTGTGAATGTGTTGGAGAGAGTCCAGAGGAGGGCTGGAGTACCTGTCCTATGAACACAGGCGGAGAGAATTGGGATTGTTTAGCCAGGTGAAGAGAAGGCTTTGGGAGACCATGAGGGCAGTCTTCCAGTACTTTAAAGGGGGCTACAAGAGAGCTGGAGAAGGACTTTTTACAAGGCACATTGTGACAGAACAAGGCAGAATGGCATCAAACTGAAAGAAGGCAGGTTTAGGTTAGGTCTTAGTAAAAAGTTCTTTTCTGTGTGAGTGATGAGATACTGGCACAGGTTGCCCAGAACAGTGGTGGGTATCCCATCTGTTTTAGCATTCAAGGCCAGATTGGATGGGGCTCTGAGCAACCTGGTTCAGTGGAAGGTGTCACCCAGATTGGAACTAGGTGATCTTTAAGGTCCCTTCCAACCCAAAGCATTCTGTGGTGAAGACACCCATATGAGGGGAGTACTGAGCAGCTTGTGGTGTATATTATTCCAAGGAAGCAGTAAAAGGATTGGAAAAGCAGATAGCATGAATAAAGTTTGTTGTGACTGGGGGAACGGATGTTGTAAATGTTGGAAATGGTTCTTGTTAAGACCAGAGGAAGGCTGAGCTATTAATAGGAAGGGGACTTGAGTCAATCCTGAGTCCCTGGCAATGCACTTCATTTTGCATGCTATGCAGAATTTTAAATAAAGAAAAACTGGCCCACTCAACCTGTATTTCTTCTGGCTTGTTATCCCATTCTAAAAAATATATTGGGCAAATGCTGGTCAAGAGTGCAAATATTTAAATAAATTCATGGTGATGTTTATTGATGGGGCCTAATGTTTTTTCAAGTTGAAAAAATATTAGAAAATGCATATTTGTTAGGACCAAAGATGTTGCTGTTATGTATTAACATGTGTTTCGAATATGATAATGTTATCTTCCCTCTCTAGTTTGCATGTGAAATCTCTTGTCAAACTAAGGAACAATATCTTTGTGTGATCAATGGGAAGAGGAGAGCAAAAGCTGGCAAGGTTATAGTCTTCAAAGTACAGGAAACTGCCTTGTTCAAATTCTTAATGTTTCAGAAGTCAATCTCACTTTTGAAAAATGATAACAGAACACTGAGTGATATACTGTGATGACCTGCATCTATTTGTAGGAGTTTCTGGAGACATGTCACAGTGGACTTTGTTGCAGTCTGCTTTTGTCCTGGTATCTGCTTAAGAGGCTGTCATGGGAGATGACCCTCAACAACAACCTAACAAGATTTTTGGGAATGTTAAAATTCCTTTATTAAAAGATCACTACACATTGTACCATAAACTCAGTATTTGTAAGGATTAGAAAAAACAAAAGGAGCAAGATTGATTTTTATGAGCTGTCAGATTCTAAATCCATTTATTAGTCACATACAAAAATCAGTGATCTTTTTGATCGTGGCAGAGCAGATTACACATTATATAACTGATATAATTTTGCTAGTTTTGGTATCATTCTGTTCTTGGAATCCTTACAAGGATTCTTTTCCTTGTTCTCCATAGAATAAGCAAATCTACCTTTATCTAATAAATGCTGAAAGACAAGAGGAACGTGGTTAGAAAATTAAAAATCTACTTAAACCACTGAATCTGTTTCTTAAAAGGATGCTCTACAGAGAACTTTATTCAAGGTTTTTAAGGCTAAAGAGAAAATTGAAATAATGACAGGAAGTTTTGAAACTTTGTTTCTTGAATAATAGACAAAGAATCTCTTCTTGCTGCTTATAGAGACACCATGCCATTTTTGGGCCAAGACTGGAGATCCCCTGGATGGAGATGGGTTAAAACAGAAGATGGATGGAAAAGATGTGAACCCTTTAGTCCTGCACTTGAGGATGGGAATAATCAGCTGAATGATATCAGCCACACTGTGTAAGTTAAAAAAAAAAAAGAGATTCTGCATGAATTAATAGCAGGTGGGAAGGCAAAATTGATTTAATTTCCATTCAGACTGCAACTGTTTGTGGTAGCTGATGTCATCTGTATACACAGGCAGTCCTGTGTTTTGGTAGGCAGACAGGAGACCCCTGTGGAGATTGCCTGTCTTTTATCACTGCTTTGTGAGTTGCTTATTTGAGGCAGCCAGATCCCCTCTTAGGCTATATGTCTCTCAAAATGATAAAACAATATATAATTTAAAAAATGCCCAGGAAAAAAAAAAAAAAAAAGTCCCCCAATGCCTGTTGAGTACTATTTAAAGGTAAAAATGACACCAGTAAAATACAACAGGCATATTGAGCTGTTACCTGGAAGTGAATGAAGGCTTTCTGCTGAGTGGGTGTTGGGTTAGTTTGTGGCGGCCATAAAATGCCTTTGCTTCAAATATATGATCAGTGGTAGCTTCATTCTCATTCTCTAACACAACCTGACTGTAGGCTCATAATGAGGAAAGGGAATATTCAGTGTTTTGTTGTTAGTTCAGTAAATGATAACTCATCTGGCTTAAAGAGGGAATTTACTGGAGAGCTCGGAGTTGCTGTAGTCACACACCTGTGTTTTCTAAATTTGTGACACAATCATCCAGGGAGTTATCAAGCAGTGAAGCATTATTATTAAGCTTAACCTACTGTTTTCTTCATGCCTTTTTTGCTTTTATGTTCATCTGTCACTGATCTCATTTGGCTTCTTTATCCACACAGTCTGGCCACTGTGGATACAAAACTTTGGAAGAATGTTCAGTAAGCCTCCAACGTAAAAGTTGCCTCAATTACCTTTGAAAAAATCTTCTCTCTTTCATATCTTTAATAATATACTTGGCAAATTAAGCTAATAAGTATTTAGCAACTGTGAAAATTGCTTCAAAAATAATTATCATGCAGGTAGCTTAATTCATACTGTTTGATAAATATGAAAGGAATTATCAGTCTGTGTGAATACCATTAAGACTTCTGCTCATAATTGTGTGTATAATTGTATGTATGTATCTTTTCCCCAAAGAGCAGAGCATGGGTTTTTTATTGCTTCTTTGAGCAAAAATACTAGATTTTTTTTTCCTTTTTTATTTTGTTCTCATTAGTCTTGGAAGACTCTAGAATTGAACTCTTCTGGAGCCTAAAACTGTGGCTTTAATTTTTGATTCTTAATTTTTCTTCTGTCTATTCAATTAAAAATGTATGTTGTTCAAACTGAGCCTAGAGAATTCAAGTTGGTATGTCTTGACGTAGTAGCATTACACTGGAGTAATTTCACTATGCTTTTAACTTTGGATCTATTATTATAACTTGAACTTTTTTATGCCAGTAAAATTCTGCTGCTAAACTGCAATTAATGTCTATTTGCAGAACATTATGTGGAATTTAGGGTGGAAATGACCTCTGGATATCATCTGGTTGGAACACATACTCAAAGCAAGGCCAGCTGAGGTTGGGTTCTGCAGGGCCAGCATATACCCAGGCTTGGGGTTCTCCTGTGTCATGGGCAGGGCTTCAGATTGTGGTACAGCAGTGTAAGATGTGTTGCTGGCTGGTTCTCTGTACCATTTTATGCTATTTGGAAATAATTATGGTGTATATTGAAGATAACAGGAGATTTGTTAAGATGATGTAGGACTTAAAAAGGAATAAGACTTGATAAAGTGCTTCCTTGTAGAAGAAAGATACAGTAAACAGTACAAAAATACCTTTTTGTCTCTCTTTAAGCTGCCCTGTGAATAGGGGTAGTGGTGTATGTCAGGCCTGCAGCTCTAGCTGGGTTTTGTTCATTTACATCCATTGTAAGAAATAATCTTTTTCACCAAAATATTCCATAGGAATCTGTATTGAAGTTAGTACTTTTAAAAACTGCTATAACTGCTCCCTTAAATACAATACTAAATTCAAGCTATGTAGTTGAATGAAACCGTTTCTAGTTTTGCTTCTGTTCTCTTCTGTGAGAGAAAGTGTAGATAGAGTTGCTTGCCAAAATTTGTCCTTTACCCATTTTCTTCAGAAATTACAAAGATCTAATCACAGATTCTTCAATTTAAAGACACATAAGTTACTTCAGTTGAAGAATGTGTTCTTATTAAAATAGAACTTTTAACTTTGCTTGATTAGTCATCCAATGCCTTGGTGAATCCAGCTGCTGAATTAGTAAAATTGGTGGACCTAATGGTAACCATGCTTGAACAAATAATCACTTGTGCAGGAACAGTTTTAATTATTTGGCATAATGCTTGAATAGTTGCACTTTAGATCTTTGTATGGAAACTAAGATGATAGAAAAATGAGACCATCACTTCTATAGGTCTTAGTTATTTGTATGAGTGGCTTGTGTTCAAGGTATACAGTAGCTGGAAATGTGGCTTGGGCTGTGTGCATTCAGGCTCTGTGGTGGAAATGCTGGCCATGACTGCCTGTAAATTCAAGCAGAGACAGACACTTCCAGTGCTGTGGCACTCTGTCCTTCAGGTTTGGTGGTGGAGAGAAGCTTGGGGAGGGTGGAACTGCCTTACAGAATTGTATGCAAGTGCTTTACAATAGCCTGCAATTTAGGAGTAAATCTGTCTTATGCATTCCTTTTGAGGTAAAAGAAAGAGAATTAGACTAATGAGATTTTCATGATGGTGATATTTACTTTTTTGTATGTTAGGTTCATATGAACTACTTGGGCTGGCAGTGTAGTCATTTCAGTCTGTGGTGTCTGTTGTCTAATTCTGTGAGATACAGTGTTCACAAGAGGGATTTTGGCACTGGATAGGAGTCCTTTGATTTGAATCTATTTTAAGATAACATTACAATATACTTTATACTTGTCAAATGACAAAATTATTTGGTGCATGCACTTAGATCAGGATTTTCCATGGTCAAAACTGTGAGAGTCACTTGTAAAATACTTATAAAATACAGTGTGTCTCTGTATATAGCTGCATAACCTGAGGGCCATGTAAAAAGAAGCAAGGGGATGAGCGAAAGTAGTTGGAGCTCAGATAACCCTGTCACATTTACCATCATTTTAAGTTGTGTCATACTCAAGAGGTTATTTAAATATCACTGTGAAATTACTTTTTTTGGAAAAACTGAAATTGTTACATGATTTATCTACGGTATTATAGTTCTAAGGACACAAGGTACTTTGCTTTTAAAAGCTTGAGAATAATTTTTTATGAAGTGCGTCATCAAGACAAGAGGGTAAGAATAGCTGTAAATTGGCAGTATTATGTATGTATTTCAATCCTGCCAGGTGCACTCAAATGTCACGTGCAGTATTATAACAAAAACATTAAATTAAGGCTTCTGTTATACCATATGGCACGTGCAGCACTTGATTTGGTTTCTTCTATCTTAGCTTGGTGTTTGAGGGGGCAGGGGTTGCTTTTGGAACAGTGGAGCAGCTTTATTACTTGTCAAGCAGCTCTGCAGATTTCTGGAAGGAGTGCTAGCAGTGACTGAGTAACTTTGTGTTTCTATCCCATTCTTCTGATGTCTGTGAGACCCTTGCTTTCAGTCGTTGCTCTCAGACTAAAGGTTTATCAAGAAGAGTGGTGTTGTTTAAAGATGAGTAGGGAAAGACTGTCTATGTGAAGGGACAGAACATGAAGAAATAAGGCCTCATATCAGAAGAGCCTCAGAGGTAACAGTCCAATATTTGTCTGTTCTCTAAAGAGACTTGAGGAATTCCAGGAATGTCACAGGCAAGTTTGAATGATAGACAAAGGTGTTTGGAATAACAAACTTCATCTTCACAGTTCCTTATGTTTATTGACTCCTTAAGCTGCCTTAATTATTTATGTGATGCTTGAAGAAGTGCATATTATGGAGTGTCAGGAGTGGGCTTCAAATCACTACAGGTGTTACTGGTCTAAGTTACTTTCTAGGGACACTTCCCTCCAGGAACAAAAGAAGGAATCTTTACACATTAACCTTCCTCTTCGAAGCAGGCCTTCAGGAATGTGGCCTCCCATCCTCTCCCCATTGTTTGCCCTAGGTCAAGGGGAATAAGAGAGTTTCTGTGCTGCTTGGATTGTGTTGCAGAGTATCAGGACCTGTTTTCCTAGTCTTGTATCTATTGTTAAGATGATAAAGCTCTGGGAGCATTGGGCTCAATTTCTGGTTCTGTAGCAACTCTTGAGATTCTGCCATAGCTTCTCACATGATGTGGTGATGCAGCCAATATGTTAAATCATAATTAAGTTAATTTTAGTGAGTTTAAAGATTTCCTATATGACAGCTTTGGGAGGAAAAAAGCCCAACCCAAACTGATGGATTGGAATGTTACATAATCAAATAACTTGTATTGATGTTTTGCTTTTGTCAGTTGCTTTGCGTTTGTCTCTTGCTGGTTTCCTCCCTCTGAACCCCTTTGCTGTTTGACCAGATGTGATATTTGGCACCGCTGCATAGAGTATTTAAGGTGTAGAGTCTTTATCCTCTGCTTTAAAAACATTGAGGACTGAACTAAGGCCATCACTTGGATTGAGCCCTATCTGAATGCAGAGATATGTTAGGTTTAAATCCTGAAAAAAAAAAAAAAACTAAGATGAAACCAACTTTCTTTTTCTAAATCTTCTCAACTTGTGTATCTTTAAGCTGAGCTGGCATGTACTGATTAGAACTCTTCAAAAGCCATCCATTTTTTACAATGTTTTTTAACAGATGGTTCAAACCCGAAAATTTTAACTCTGCAAACTAGTAGCAATAGAATAAAATAATTTGATTTTTGTCACTTAATGCCCAGATACAGGTTATTTTTGAAAAAGTATCTGTCCTGCAGTGTTCAGTTGTTTTAATCCAAAGTTCAAACTGGTAGTGATCAAAAGCAATTTAGATTAAAAATAGTAATGAATGTGAGGAGTTTAATTTACGACTTTATTGCCAAAGAGCAGTAATGCTGAAATAAAAAAGTCACCCAGATAGACTTCATTACCATGTATCCTTCATTATTCTTTTTATCTGTGCAAGACTGTGGCCTTCATATGAAGTATCTTCCTTCTCAGTGCTAGAAAAGAGAACACCCATTCTTATCTTTGTTGCTGGTCCTTATAGTTATCTGCAAAAATGGAAAGAAAAATTTTTGAAGCCATGTAGATTTCCTGTAGCACAGACAGTTTTGAAATGCATCTACATTTTAGAAAGGTTAGCTTATTGAAGAAGATTTTCAATAATTTGTATGTGTATATTTTTTTATATTCACACTATGTGTTCGATATATGCAAGCATTTGGTATAGTCCTCAGTGCTGGGTTACAGTTACTGTCGGAAGGGACACAGGGTTGAGTCTCTCTGGCAGAGACAGACCCCGTGGCTCTTGGTGCTGTACAAATCACTGGTGAAACAGTGCCATGACACCTGTAGTATGTGCAGAGCTGTGAATCAAGACTTTCTTTGTAGAAAGACTTTCTTTGTCCCAAAGATGACAGTGGTAAGAGAGATGTTGTTTGCTGGCTTTCTGCCTATGCAAGGATGTGCAGTAATTCTTCACAGACTTTTTACCTGTGTGCAGTTAAGGCTTGGTCCACTTCAAATAATGGTTTTTTGTACAGCAGAACTTTGCAGAGTTTTACAGTTGTCCCACTAATACTTGGTCTCCTTGGTAGTCCTTCCTGAATGTCGTAATGACTTACAAGATACCTCTTAGGAAGATACGTTTGCATATTTAATCACTTTGGCACAAAATTCGACTCCTCTGGGAAGAAAAGACAGCTTCTCTCCAGATACAAGTTGCTATAGACAATGAGGTAGAGTATCTTAATTAAGAATATTATTTTGGTTTTTTTTCAGCTGGTAGACTTGAATGTAGAAATTTGTAAGATGTGTGCATCTTAAATATTTAATTACTACTATTCTAATTAGATGTTTTTATTTCAGTATCATAACTGGGGATGATGAGAATGAAGAAGTGTACAATACTGAAGACTGTGAATTTGCAGCCAAGAAAAGGAAAAAAGATCATTTTAGGAATAACACAGATTCACAATGTAAGCCTGTGTTTTTTCATTTATTTTAGAAGACTCATGTGGGTTCAGAGGTTATAATAGCCATGCTATAGTCACCCATAGAGTAGCCTTCCAAATTTTGTCTATTTCTGTATTGGCAACAAATTCTGGTGTCAAAAGTGATATGTCTTAATTGAAACTGCATTATCAGTCATTTATTGTGTTGGATGTTTTTTAAAAACCCAAAGGTAATTCATTTAAGAACAGTAATTCCTGAGGATTAGGTGTCTTCTGATAGTGACCACTGTTACATTTTGTGGACTAGTTTTAGATTAAATTCTTCTGAATGCTTATGGGAGCTTCTGCTTCCTAAAGCAGATAGTTTATTTTTGTTTAATTCAAATTCTAATTAGTCATACAACTCCAGATCAGTTCATAAATAAATACATTTTGTCATAATAATAATGTCTCTTGATAAAGATTTTATCAGTACTGAATTTTTTGGAAAGAAGTCCCTTTTAAAAAATTTAAATATTAAAGCCATTTTATCAGTTCTGATTTTAAAAGATTACTTGTACTTTGGACTGCAAATGTGTATGACAGCAAGTAACTTTTTGAAGCAGAGAATTTGGTAGAGTAGGTAAAAAAAGGTAAGTTGGTTAGCAACTACTTGGCATTTCTAATGCTTTGATCTTGAAATGATGTTATTTGTATATCCCCAAAATTGATGGAGAGATGGTGTTGCCGAAAGCTGCAAGCTTTTCCAGGCTTGTCTGAGTTTCGGGTATTTCAGAAGATTTGAGGGGCTGTATGTCTCTTTTGACAACATGTGAGACTTGTAAAAGCTGAAGGTCAGCCTGGTTGCCTTTATCAGTCTTGTATCCTTGACTTCCCTGCAGACCTCTGCAGTTAGTTGAAACAAGTCAATGTAGAACAGGCACCTGTAGAGGGGAAAATGGATTAGAGGGATGGAGTAGTCAGGGACAAAAGCGTTGTCTACATCTGCAGTACTTTCAAATGCTAAGGAGCCTGTTGTATATAAAAAAAATCAGGAATTATGTAGGACCACTGTTATATCAGCAATTGGTCACAGCTGACAAAAGCTGTCACTCATCTGCCAATTTTGTGCCATCTCTTGTGGTTTTAAAAAAGAAATTATATAACTTTTCTATTGTTTTCATGAAGTCTATAACTTGTGAAAGTTTTTAGTTATCTTTTCCAGCCTTTATAAACTTCCTTCATTAAAACTGTTCTGCTATCTTATGAAACATTTTATTGAAAATTGTATGTTTAGTTGAGTTTCTTTCTGGAAGGCATTAACTAATGTGGAAGCCTAAAATGCTTATATTTTGATTTTGTTTTAGGTTTTTATCGTGAAAAGTGGATTTATGTTCATAAAGAAAGCACCAAGGAAGTAAGTGTGGGTCAATTCCTACAATCTTTGCGGTTCTTAATTGACAGACAGTTTACTGAAAAAAGTATTTTTGCCATGTGTTCTTAGGGGCTAACTTAACTGTCTTCATTGGCAGCACTGGGCATCTGCACATGATGAGGCAAAGGCAGCTGGCAAAGTGACAGCTAGGTAGGTCTTTGTGGCAGAGATGTGGGAACTTGCAAGGGTAGACATTCAGTTCTCCTCTACTTAGCCAAGCCCATCTCTCTTTCTACTGTCTCTTTGAACTCAGACTGAAAGTATTTGCAAAACCAGAGAAATATCTCCAAAGAAATTGCTTGCAGGCAGCCACCTGATACTTTGTGATCTTGGTGTAAATTTAAATGGAAGTAAGTAAAACATCAGTTTCAAACTTTACAGACTTTATTTTCAACAAAGTCCACATGTTTTCAGTTTAGGATATAAACTGTATCATGTAACTGTAAAGGGAATATGAAAGCTCTTGGAATGACCTCTTGGAAAGACAAGAGTTAAAATACATCCATTGTGTGTAGAGATTAAACTGTCTTGGAATGTGAATTTTATTCTTGTGCTGATTGCCATGGCTATCTGGGATGTGTGGAACTTGAACACCACTAAGGAGGTTTTACATCCACGTAGTGATGCCAGCCTGGAGAGAAGGAAGGAGGTGAGGCTGATGACTGCAGTCATGCAAGCAAAAGTAGCTTTGCATTTTAGAGCACAGAGAGACAATACAGAGCTTTTTACTCAGGAAGGGCATGTTATTGAGGAGAGCTTACCTGAAAGGACATACTGCAAGGCCTTGCAGACCTTGTAGACCAGTGACCCAGAGACTGCCCATCTGTATCTCAAGGGTACTTTAAAGCCTTTCACCAGATTCACAGTCCTCTTTCTGCTTTATCTTCTAGGTGAGGTTACCTAGAGTGCTCTGCAAAAGTCTCAGGCAGGCTTTTTCCCTTTGTGCCATCTCAAATTAGGGTGAGAAGGAGCAGGGGGGACAGCAGACTGTCACTACACATTGTGTTGCTTTGAATGATAAGGTTAAGCTGAGGTTTCAAAGTACATTGAGGCCAAAATACAAACAACCTAAAGTCATGCACTGGTGTCCTTCATAACCCATATATATGGGGATTGTTTTTTCCCTACTTGTGCAGAAGTTGCTGTACTAGTGGTGTGTATTTGCTTTTGTTCCTTGTCCATTCAGAGAGCAGATGAAATATTTTGATTACCTACTAATATATGACCATTCATCTTTCAGGTTCATTTGGGTATTTTAATATTAAAAAAAAACCCCAGGAATGGTTAGAAGTAAACACTAATCTTGCAAGTAATTCTTTGTATAAATTTAAAAGCTTACAGTAGAATGTTGAAAAAGAGCAAGAAATAAGAATACAGGAACCAAAAAATTCAGAGCAACAATTTAAGCTAATCTAAAACATAATTTAGAGGCTCTAGTTTTTCTTACAGGTTCTAATCTGTCTTGATTTTGAAACAGCAGTCTCACAACTGCTGTTTTTCCCCAAAGTGGATACTGTTTTTAGGGCAAAATGACAAGATCTGAAAGTCTTGATAAGAAACATGTGAAACATACTATGGGAGAGCACTGAAATTTAAAAAAAAAAGTTCATATATGTGGCTGAAATGAAATTGGAGATGTTTTTTGAATAATTTTGTCATGATGGTACACTGGGAAAGGTAGAGCTATAGTTTCATAGAAATCTGTTCAAGGAAATGTCTCTTATGTTAATGTTTTAAGCATGACCTAATGATAACTGTTTAGTCAAGAACAGACACAAATACTTAAATTTCAACAAAAGTGTTGTTGACAATGTTAATTAACTGCTATTATCTAAGCAGGGTATGCATATATTGTGAAGTGTACAGTGTGCTTGGGTCTGAGGTGTATCAGCTGAAGGAGCAAGCAGTACAATCCTGAATTTGGTCATTAACCGACAGGCAGTAATTATCACCACTCTGCAGTGAATTCTTAACTGTCCCTTCCCACTGGGGTACATGCAGGGTAAGCAGTCACTGGTTGCATTATTTGTACTTCAAAACTGGTCACCATCCCATAATTTACTGAAGAGGTCTGTCTAGGAATGAGCTTTAAATAATTATTTCTCCTCCTTCTGCCCTGGGCTAATAAAACCATAGTAGCCCACTGCTCTGCAAGACTCTCTTTTACCAGTTAGATTTTGCTAGCCTCGGTATATTTGATCCTGGGCTCCAGTGGGGCTTTGTGCCTCTAAATGTTCTGAGTTTATGTAATCCCATGTCATTTTGGGCTGCTACTACCCTCTTAAGTTGTTCTCAACAGCCTCTGAAACTTCCATTTTCATATTAGGATGTGGAGAAGTACCAAAAGAAAGTGCAGTTGCTCTTGCTCTTGGTGCATAAAGAGAGTGCCTAAGCTTCTAGCACCTGGCCAGTAAATTCTAGTTCAGACCATTTGTTCTTCTGATCCCAGAGGCAGCTAGCTGTGTTCTCACCCTCAAGTGTGAATCAGATAATTCTCATAACTGTAGGCTCAGACAGGCTCTTCCTTGTGCCTGGCAAATGGGGACTGTGATAGCTGTCAGGGAGTGCCAGCATTGTGACCATGCAAGTGTGGAGCAGGTTCCCAGGGAAATCAAATACCAGTGATGTCAGATTACACGTTTAGTATGAATTGAAAGGCCTTGCCTACATACCTGATAGTTACAAGTAGTGTATCTGGTTTCATTTAATTTCTTTGGAACAAATAACTCTTCAGTCCAGAGGTATTTCCAGGGAGCATGGTATCCATTAGCATCAGCTGCATGTCAGAGAGCTTCTCTTAATGTTCCCCTCAATTTTGTCTTTGTTTCCTTCCACTTAAAGTGTATTTTTTCCCCTTCTCAGAGACATGGCTATTGCACCTTGGGAGAAGCCTTTAACCGCTTAGACTTTTCAAGTGCAATTCAGGACATCAGGAGATTCAATTACGTGGTCAAAGTAAGCTCTTTATTTTATATGCATATTATAAAAATGCATTTTTGCACTGAACAGATGATGATTTGTAATTGTAGAAATATCCTGATCATATGTAATTTATAATGCAAGTAGCAACTTCGAGTAAATTTTCTTTTGTGAAAACTCACTATATGGCTGTCTGAAAGCCTGTAGCTTGAGGAGGATGGTGATGGCCAGTGTCCTGTATTATTTAGAGGGAAACATTGATGGTAGTTTCAATTTTGTTCATCAGTCTGGGTAATGAACTCTCTTTAAAGGTAAAACAATTTCTATACAACCAAAACCAGCAAATATATTTTGCTGCATCTCAAATATGTTTCAAGTAACAATTTCCAGAAGAGTACTTGATGTGTAAATATTTTGCTATTTCTGTATCTTCTGCAACTTTTTACCAGTCCTATGATTCATTGCACAGTTGTTTTTTTTTAATCAAGGACAAATATCTATGCATTTATCTTTGTTAACATTCCTTAAAACTTGAGAGTCCAGCCTTAATTACCTCGATGCCTCACCAGCTGCCCACTTGGAAATGCCTATTTTGGGGATACTGATCTCTTTCGAGCCCCAGGTTTATTTTAGTATCTAACTTGAGGTAGTAAAGTGCTTGACCCAACTCCTCAAAATGTGAGTCCTATCAGGACTAGAGTTCTGTTTGGTGGCGAGGCTGTTCACAAGTATTGTATTTCTTGGAATGCATCCAGAACTTGAAAAGACACAAATAAAAATTAAATAAACATACCAGGAGAACACCCTTACCATTAGGCTGTGGACTATTTGGAGAGAAAACACATTCTATCTATCCCTGTGAAGCTGAGGCAATGTATTGTACTTTCAGAAAGAGATGTGAAACAAAGAAAAAAGGATTTGCATCCAAGCTAGTGGTTAGGGTACTTGCCTGTTTTGTTCCCCATGCAGGGTTTGGGGGTTTTTTTTGGCATATGTCTGTGTTGTGGTTTAGAACATGAGTTTTTAATGCTGTGTTGGGAGCAGAATCCAGAGCCTAGTCCTTCCCAATACTTTTCAGCCTTGAACAGTAGGAAGAAGAAAATTTAAAGCACCTAAGAAAGGTGATTTAGTATAAATGGTGTCAACCTTGGGTGCCTCACTTGAACAGGAAGCAGGTAAAAAGAATGCAGATCTAGAATTTTGCATTTGTTTTAGATGTTGCAGTGCCTAAACTGGGTATCTCAAAACAGTTGATCAAGTCAAAATGAAAAGTCCAGCATAAGCACGTTGATGAGTTTTTCTTCTGTTCACCAAGAAATATAAAATGCTGGTGTAGTCAGCCAGGCTTAATATCATTGAGGAAGGAGCAGTACTTTAAAATTCAGAAATTTGGCTTTGCAATCCAAACCATTATTCTTCTAATGGCAGACCTAAGAAATCTGCTGGATTTAAGATAGTAGATAGACTTTCAAAATCATTTAAATGTTTTAGAATTTATTTGGAATGTTTAAAATTTAGAATTGTTTTACAAATACAAGACTTTAATCATGTCTTTGCATCAGTTCCCCTAAGGTGGTGGCTGTTTGTTGATAGCAAGGTATAAATCAAGAATACTAGTTTTAAAGACAAAACCCTACTCTAGCTATTCTTTGATCCCAGACCATCAAGATTATTCTCCAGCTAACTAAAAATATGCCATTCATTATTAAAAGTTAATATTGATGTCTGTCCAGCACCCTTTTACGATGGGCAGTGAGGAGGAGAAGATGGGATCAGTTAGGTTTTTTTGTATTTGTTGGTGCTGTAGTGTATTAACTTTGTAGCTTTTAAATTGATACATTGAATTTGATATGGGTGGGTTTTGTCCAAATGTTTCTGAGTAAACAGATAATCCATTCCAAGTTCCAGTCTTTAAGCCATGGCTCTGCATGTATCTGTCTGTGATACCCTTGTACTCCCAGCTACATTGCTTTTGCTAGAATTGTCTTAATCCTTGAATATTAATTGTCACTGAAATTGGAATCTTCATTAAAATCAGTCAGGTGGATTTTGTGTCTTTAATTTGATCTTTAGACTGAGAAACATAACTGATTTTTTTTAATTAATCAAGAAAAATGTACCTGCTTGCTTGAACTGGCAGACTGCTAGAGACCTCTAGGTGTGTTCTAAATTATTAATTGAGCTAATAGGCTTTGAAAAAGCCATCATAGAGATCCTGATATCTATGTATACAGTTTTTGAGACTAGATTTACTTGTATTTAAATACATCAGGACAGTTCTTTCTTTCTTTCACAGTACATAATGTTTTGTCAGAGATTGTGCAGAGAAGCCAGAAGTAGCATGATTAATTCAGGGACAGAACAGGTGTATTCTTTCTTTCTTCCAAGGAAAATTAATGTTGAGTGAAGTGCCAAATTGGTGTTTTATAAATGAAGATACAATATAATTTTTGGCAAGCTTATTCTTTTTCATCCTCTGTGCCAACACTTGCTGCTACCCTACACCAGAGCACTCTGTAGGGAATGCTGTTTTCTGCTCTGTGCTTTCCCTTTCCAGTGTGTTGAGAACACTTCTTCTGAACTCATTGTTATAAAGTACAATTGCAAAGCTCAGTGCCACACCTCTAAACATTGCAATGGTGTCACAACATCAAAGTCTCTCATAATAAGAGACCATTTTTTGTTGGAGAACTATCAGCTCTCCATGGTTCTTATCAGCTATGAAACTTAATCTGAAATGTAAAAGCAAATGTGCCAGAATGGAACAAGGGCTGCCTCTAGCAGCTATAGCCTGGCATTCATGTGTGGCAAGAACTTCAGCTGTTTTGATTATTTTGCTCTAAACCATCGCACCATTCTTGTCACTTTTTCCGCTCATGGTGGTTTCAGAGACAGAGGTGTGGACAGCTAGGAGGGTCTTACTTCGGTAGTGAAAGGAAAGTTACAGATATGATTTGTACACTGCTCCTTATTGGATTGCTGTGTTTTATTCTACCAGGCACCTGAATGTAGGTCTAATACAGAAATTGGTTTCTCCCTAGTTTAAGCAAAATAGGGTATTTCCTCTCCATGAATAGAAAGTAGTGCACTAAATCCATCACACCTCAGTTTGACCAGTATGATACTTTCACTCGGGAGCTGTAATTCTGGTAGCTGGGATCAGTTCAGAGTGATGTTCCTGGCCGCCAGATCTGTCAGGGACTTCAGGACCCAGCCACATCCAAGTTCACATTTGTATTTGTGAGCCCTCAAAACAGACTCTCTCTGTTGCTTCACTACAGCTCAATGTCATGTGCTTTCTCAGAGATAAGCAGCAGAGATAAGTATTTGTGCAGTATTTGGAAAATGTACATCCTTCAGAAATTGTTCATGGGATGCTGGTGGGAATGCTTAAAGATTTTCTCATGTCTTACTTTGTCTTCTGAACTCTGTAGTTATATTTTCACAAAGTGCCAATGCAGGCTGTTGTAGGTGAGTGTATGCACTAAGTGTGCATTGAAATCATCCTTTACTTCTGTCATTCTTCTGACTTTTAATTTTTTGTCATAGCTTTTGCAGTTAATTGCAAAATCACAGTTAACTTCACTGAGTGGTGCAGCACAGAAGAACTACTTTAACATTTTGGACAAAATTGTGCAAAAGGGTAAGATCTAAGAATTTGTAATCTGACTGTTCAGATTTAATTGCTGTAACTAAGCTATCAACTGATTTTGTTAGTTTATTACCATTTTTACATTGTAAGACATAGCAATAGCATACTTACTTAGTGCCAGGTTTCATACTTCCCATCCCATAATTGTAGTAAGTTATTTTCTCTTAGTTATTGATTAAAGTCTGTTGAAACACATTGGTGAAATTAAGTGACATTTAGATTCTATTTGCAAACTATTGGTTTCTTCTAGATTATACTCTTCACAAGATGGCAGTAGGTTAAAATGTTTGGATTTCAGTTTGCATGATGTACTGAGACTCAAAAAACTAGGTTTTGATTATTTTATGATTATTTTATTAAGCCATTACATTGTATTGATTTTTTTTTTTCTGGTAACCAGCCTGAATGGAGATATTATACTGTCTGCTTTGAACTGAAGTGGATTTATAACTACCTGTTTAGTATTAAGCTTGTTAAATGCATAGCCTGAATTTTTGCATCAAATTTGCCTGTGAAATTGTTTAATATTGATCTTGCATATAAGAGACAGCACCAATGAATGTCATGGTGGGAATTAGGGCAGTTATTGGTACAGAAACAATTGAGTCATAAGCAATTAGTCTAAAAAAAAGTGTTGATTAGCTTGAGCTATTAGCTTGGTTAACTCTGTCAACCAAAATTGTATTTGGTTTGTTTTGTTTTCCAGTTATGGAGGACCAATATAATCCACGACTGATCAAAGATCTTCTGCAGGATCTGAGTTCTACTCTCTGTATACTCATTAGGGGAGTAGGAAAATCTGTCTTGGTAGGCAACATCAATATTTGGATTTGTCGATTAGAAACTATCCTTCTGTGGCAACAACAATTAAAAAATCTTCAGATGAACAAGGTATTATTAAATTATATTATGTATTAATATATTATTAAATCATATTAATATTTGAGGAGGGGAATTATGTTGAATATTGCATGAGGATTTGTAAGTGAACCAAGTTTCAAATACATTTTAAACAGTTTTACTTGTTTGGTTTTATAAAGAACTAATGTGAAATTACCTCATTGTCATCAACTTAATTTTCTAATATTTTAGTAGCTTTTCTCTAATGAAAGCTGCTGCAGTGTCTTTACTACTGCTTTGTAGTAGAGATGTATAGATAGAATTGGTTTTCCCACTCAAGTAAGTTTAAAAAAAAATTATCTCTAGTTTGTTAGATAGATGTGGGGGGAAAGCCCCAGTTTTCAGTTCCAAAAAATTTTTCTGCAACTGAAGAAATAAAAATCTAAAAGACATTTTGGAGGTGTGTCAAGAAAACAGAAAGAAAGAGAGAAAATACTCAAGTAGCCATTTTACAGATTTATTCATTAGCACAGTTGCTTTTGTAAAAAAAAAGACAATGACTTCAGCATCTGGATTCTCCTCATGTGACTGTGTTCAAAGTATGTGGTATGCACTGTCTCAGGGTTTTACAGTGGAAACTTCTGATGATAAGCTGACATTTTTTTTTTTTTACTGACTGGGTTATCCTGGAAGAAATGCTCTAACATGTTGCTCACTGTAAAGCCATACAAGGGTTTTATCTATTGACTTTCAGCTATGAAATTTTGAAATAGTCCTTTCTGTGTGAGCTGGTTATCTGAATAAACCAGCTACTTTTGGAATAGGAAGGAGAAATGAGGAACCTGGTCTCAGCAGTTTCCATGTGCCAGGCGACCACGACACAGACACTTCTGAGACAGCGCAGTTACTGCTGCGCTTGTTTCCTTCCAGCCTGACACTTCCCTGGAGCTGTTTTATACTGGCTGAAGTAGCCCAGGAGAAATTCTGCATCTGTAGTGCTCACATATTCATTCCTCAGCAGAGAACAGCCCCAGCAGTGTTTGTAGGAGATGACTCTATGGAAAGTCTGGTCTCTAAGCAAGGAGACTAGCTGGGAAGGAAACAAGACAGAAGTGTGAGCCTGCAGGTGCAGGGCTGCTGTGCTGCCACCCGTTGTGGCAGCTCTGCTCCCTGGGCTGGCAGCTGCCCATGCTCCCTCCCTGCCAGCTGGGACACTGCAGCCTGCTGGGGCCTCTGCCACGGGGCACTGTAGGAGCTGTGCTGGAGCTTACCCCACTGCAGTTCACAGAGATGTATAGTCTTCATGAAAACTTTCTCAGTGCTCTCATCTGTCACCTCTGCAGATCTTCTCATTTATAAAAGAGGAGGAACTCTCTCTCTAGACTTCAGTAATTATCCCACTCTTTTCTGCCTCTGACTTCCAAAATACTTTCATTTTCTATCTCTGGTCTTCAGTCCTGTATTATGTATTCTATTCTGTACTTCAGTTGTCTTACGGCAAGTCAACATGTGTTATGTTAATAAAAATTGAGAAACTATAGTGATCCAACAAATCAGAAGTAGTTGCTTCATGCATTTCTTATAGGTAAGGCTTTAGCACACTTGAGATAGAGTTGACTATATTATAGTTTTCAAGAATGCATACTATTTTGAGAGAACAGAAGAAATGTTTCAAAAATCATTTGAAATTTAAATAATGAATTTGGGATATGTTTGTTTTAACAGTAGGAAAGCTATGAGTTATACAGCTTACAGTTTGTTGCTTGTTCTGTACCATTAGTCATTTAAATTTTCAACAGCAGTTAGAGAATAACTGCAGGCAAGCATTAACCATAGATTTTACTCAATGACTTGAAAAAATTAAACTAAGACCTAAAGTAAAGAATCTTATTTATACTATACACTGTCACGTTTTTGTAGCTAAAAGTCTTCAACTCTTATTTCCAGCAAGTCAACAATGGACTTACACTTAGCGATCTCCCTCTCCATATGCTGAATAACATCTTGTACAGGTTCTCTGATGGCTGGGACATTATTACTCTGGGTCAAGTGACCCCAACTTTGTACATGCTTAGTGAAGACAGACAGCTGTGGAAAAAGCTCTGCCAGTACCATTTTGCAGAAAAGCAGGTAATGAACTCTGTTATTTGTATAAATGTAGCCTTTTTGATATCATGTAATAATAATGGAGCATGAACTTGCCCTTTTTGAGATAAAAGTGTATCATTGTGCAGTAATTATGAGTATTCTCTGCATGTGGGGCTTGATTCCTCCTAAATACTGCATTCAGTATGTCTGTGAGTTTAGGATAACTACAGGGCTGTTTCCTTGCATTATTTAAGAGAGAATGTAGGAACTGTCATCATTTTCTGACATTATTAACTGCTGGGAAAAAATCAGACTAGGCAAAAATAAACCTAAGAAAGTAGAAGGTACCTCATCAGAGCTGAAGGAGGAACTTTTGAAACCTAGTACATTCTGTACTGGAGGAAGCCAAAGTGCCCATTCTTAAATCTGGCAGGTTGAAATTGCTTGGTGACTACCAGATTATGAACTATTGTAAGGGGGAAGACAGAACTGAAGCTCAATTAACTTACGCAGCATTGACCCAAATAAGATTTTTTTTTGTTAGATGAAAGGTTTTAGAATTAACTGTGGAAAAACTAGACAGACAAAAGCAAACTGAAAACCAATCTTAAAAGGCAGCCCAGAAGAATTCAAGGTGAGATTACAAGGATAACAAGGCAGCTGAGTGGATTTTGAGGGTAGATGAGGTAAGCTCTGTTGAACAGTGACAAAACTGGTTAGAGAGGAACTTCTTGTACTAGGGTAATGTAGGGAAAAAGATCCTTAAGGGTTTCAGACAAATTAGCTGTCCCTGTGCCCCATAAAGTACTCCTGTACATAGTGTTTCCAGTGTGTTCCTGAATGTTCACATTCCATTTCTCACTCAGTTATTATCTAATGATATTCCCATATCAAATTCTGCTCTTTAAAAGTGTCCTGGCTTAATAAGCCACAGAATCATGTTAGGTTGCTTTTTTTCTGCCCTCTGCAGTGTGTTTGTTGAGCCATTGAAACAACCACAGAAACATAATTGATATCTGAAGAGCACTTCTGGAAAAATGAGAGCTGTTACGAAACAAAGTGAAGTGGAGCTGAAATCAGAAAGGCAGTGCTATTCTCTCCCTGTTTGGGGATTGTCTTCTGAATGAAGAAAGCCCTTAATTTATTAGCATTAATCCACATTGAGTGGAACAGAAGTCTTTTATAATACATACTTAATATAAAACTTTGTCTGTCTCTCAAGCTGGGAGAAATAGCTGTTGTGCAGCAGCTAATCTTTACATGCAGATTAGGTCTTCAAGAAGTACATCAATCAGTAATTATCAGCTATCCTTCTAGAAACATCACAACCAAATGTAAAACATGTAAATGCTTTTAAAATTAAAGAAAGAGCTTTATTAAAATCCATAAGCTTTAACAGAAAACCACTATCCGTAATGCATAATCATGTTTTTAAATCTCATTCCTAAGTGGTTTGGGTTTTTTTAAAGGATAAAATTAATTGCTTACAGCTCTAAATACTGTTTTGTTAAATGCTTCTTGACTATAATTAGAATAATTTCGAGACAGTAGAATTAGATCAGCTGTGTATGGCCTAGTTTTTCTTGGCAAATATGCCCTCTCCTATTTTTAGTCTTTGCCTTCCATCTTTTTTGTGGCCAGATCCTCTCATGTGATGTCATAATACTGACTTCAAAGAATTCTAGTTTAAAACTTCAGTTTAACTACCTTCCCCCCACCTCCCCCTGTCCTTTGCCTGAATTGATGACAACAATTTTAAAGGAAGATACTAATTTTATGTCTAGTTTTGTAGGCATTTGATTCCATCAGAGAAGGGTCACATTGACTGGAAGCTGATGTACTTTGCACTTCAGAAATATTACCCAATAAAGGAACAGTATGGGGACACCTTGCATTTCTGTCGACACTGTAGTATTCTGTTTTGGAAGGTAAGAGCTTTGAAACAGATAATCAGAAATAAGTTCAAACAGCTACTGGTGATCATCTGCAAGGAAAAATATTAAGGTCATCTTATCAGCTTTCTAATGTGAAAGGTGATTTGATAACTAATATTTAACTTTAAAATAATATATAAAGCTTCCATTTAAAATCTGTGTTAAATTCTAAAGTTGTTTTTATTCTTGCCTTCTTATTTCTTGATATCTGATAACCTCAATACTTAAAATTGCAATGAAAAGTGCCATGTGGAAAGAGTTACTCTGTCTACTTTTATTTATTTGATCTTATGGAAAGTTGTGAGGGACTAGTCTGAAGTTAGTGTTTTTAATGATACCATGGTAATCAATACATGTCTAATGAGAAATAACTACTACATTTTTTTCCTACCACGTTGGTGTAGAGCTCTGTATTTTTATATTTTCACTTCTGTCCCATATGAAGCTTGGAGGAATGTCTAAAACTTCATCCAGAGTGTGTTTTACCCTGATTTTGAGGTTTACCATGAAGCATACCTTGTGTTACAGGATGACTTTAATTTCAGTAAGGCATTCTCTTCTTTAATGTGTGATTACATAATCCTGCTTTTCACTGTGTTGCACTGTAACAGAGCCTTCTAGTTAGTGAGACTTCTTTAATTTTACAGCTGAAAGATCAGATAGGGTAGGGTTACGTGGACAGCAAAGAGAAAGAAATGTTTGAGAAATCTTGGAAAATACTTGTATTACTCATATTCTAATTAACATAAATTAGTTGTTCTTGTGTCATCTTTCTGTGGTTTTTAGGAGGAATCGTATGTCAGGGTGAGGATTTTTAATTTTCCTTCAAAAAACCTGGGCCATTTAGCAGGATAAGCTAAATTCTGCTAGAAATAGCATGTTCCTTAGTGATGTTATCTTGAAGTTGAGTATTTCTCATATCACAGGAGCCCTTCCAGATAGTAATGTTTTGCAAAATTAATAGTAGGAAAGCAGGTAGACGTAATTGGCTTCTACTGTGAAAAGCCTGGGCATTTACTGAAGGATCTGTGTCAAGAACAACTAAGAACTTACATTACAGTGGAATAAGTCCTTTAGCATGTAGCTCAATATGTAGGGTAAAGCCTCTCTTTGAAAGGCAAAATTTCAAAGGTAAGTACACAGGTGCATTTAGATGGGGACTTGTGGTATCAGATTTCTCTGGACTTCTTCTTGTCTGTCTTCATTGTGTAGAGTTAATGCTTTCTACACTAAATTTCTTTCATTTTGATCTTCTTATAATTGAAAATACAAATCTCTAATATTAGGAATTACTTTAAATGTTTTGGAATTAAACATTTACCTTTGGAGATGATGTGACAGTGAGAGGCAGTGAACCTATGCAGGTTGCAGTAGTATTCCAGTAGTAGATTCTAGTAGTCAAGGTGACAAGACACCTGTTCCAGTTGACTGCTGGAATAATAGGGCTTGTTTTGGACTTCTGAGTTCTTTGAAACACGGCACAGGAAGTTCCAAAGGTACTTTGGATTGATGAACTGTACCTCTCAGATCAGCATTCCTGGGCATCCTAGAGATTAGGGCAGGTCTTCAAGCGACAGTGCAGTTATGGATTGGCTGTGTGATCCTGCACAAAAATACTGGAGCAGGTATTTGGGATGGGCTGTTTTAACAAGAGTACAGTCAGGCTGAGGAAAGGCATTTTCCTGCAGCACTCATGAGAGCATCTGGGATGCTGCAGGCAGTGAGGCCCCCAGCACAAGGAAGGCACTGATACACTGGGTGCAGTTCAGGTGAGGTCACAGTCTGGGAGGACTGGCCCTGAGGAGTGGCTGCAGAGGCTGCCTCAGGGGGCATAAGAGCCTGCCATGAGGACAGCCAAGCAAGGGAACAGTTTGACCATAGAGCTGATGCAGTTCCCATCTTTGGATGTGATCAGAAGCTGACTGAAAAAAGCTCAGAGCAACCTGCTCTGATCTCACAGCTTTAGCCTGCTTTGAGCAGGAGACTGGGCTAGAGACCTCCTGAGGTGCCTCCAGCCTGATCGTTCTGTGAGCCTACACTGCAGTATTCCTTCTCTAGTCTTGGCATCAAAGCCTTGTCTTTCTTAAAATAAATGATGACGAGGCTGAAATAGATTGTTAAATGAATTATTTGTGTGTAATTGGCACCCTTATTGGCACCCTTATTGGCACGGACAAGTTAATTGTTCACCTGAAATACTGTCCCTCTTTTTACAGTGCAATGTGGGTCAAGTAGTGCTGGTCACTCAGATATATGGGGGAAAAATAGCACTTCTTAATTTTTTTTCCAGACTCCTGTGTCTTGATCCTTTCCCAAGCTTGCTAAAGAGAAGTGAACAGTAAAGCAGGGATGAGGGGCAAAGAAGCAGGAGGTACTTTATTAATTCAAAATAAATCCTGTGCTAGGTGAAAATATTCCTTAACCAGAACTTTTTACAGGCTTTGACAATTTATTCAAACCTCAGTATCATACTTGGTTAGAAAGATTGTTAAATATGTATATGAGTACTTGACATAAAATTATATCTGTAATGCATAGCAAGAAAAAACCCAAAATAAACAAAGCAAAAAAACCCAACAAAACCACTACCACTAAATCCAAATTTTGAAAGAGAAATCACAGTTACTTTACAGAGAAAAATAGCAAGTGTTTCAATCTTGTAACAAATGGAAGCACTGTATTCTTCAGGTAGCTGATAATATGTAAAAAATTTGTTTCTTCTTTTAATGGTATAATTCAGCAGTCAGGCAACTTTTGTTTCCAAGGTCATTCAGAAGAACTTCAGGCATAGCTGAACACTTCTTCATAAGGCATCTATTTTTATTTTTCTTCCTTCATTGAAGAACAAAGCAAAACATTGGAATAGTTGCAGAGAGAAAAGTGCTGAAGTCATGAGGGCATGAAGAAGACTAGGAATGATTAATTTGTCTTAATTCACCTTTGTTAAAGCTAACAAGCAACATGACTGCTCTCCATAAATTGTTTTTGGTGACAGAGAAGTGATGCATAAGCATGAGACTACTTAGAGAAATTATTTACACTAAGGGACATCCTTGAGTAAATTGCAGTTTTGAGTAAGAGTGCTGAGAGTTAGGAGTTTATAAGAACCAAAGGCGCAAGGGTCTGAAATAGCCCAAAAGAGCAGGCCTAGCAAGTGATGAGAAGAATTTTCAGCAAGTTATGAAATTGATAATATAATGTAATTGCTGACAAGGTGAGAGGGATACACAGGAAATTCTTGGAGCCCTGTTTCGTGTTCTTTCGAAGAAAGCCTTGCAAAAGAAGGGACTGATGGCCACTGAATTGAATTACCTATTGAACTGCTGAAGTAGGGAAAAGATTTCTCACTTTTTCAGTATGCTATAATAATCATAGTGGGTTTTTAACAAGTCTTTAGGAGTTTTTCAGGAAGAGTTATTTGTATTCCTGTACTTGGCTAAAATCTGTAACCACAGTAAATTTATGTATAGCATGTAGGAGTTTCCCAAGTTCTTTGTTGGATGTACAGTGACTTTGTACTCTTATGTGTTAGGAGGGAGTCATAAGATAATTTTGATATTGAATGTCTGTTTTCAAAATGACTTCTTGCAAAAGAATTTGTCCATGATGAAACTGAAAAAACCACGTAATTTCAGTAGTGCAAAAGTAATGACTAATTATTGTGTGATGCCTTTGTGAGTGCTTTTGTGTAGACTATTTCTTCTGTTCCACTAGGCACCATTCTAATTGTGGCAGGTTCTTTTATTTTCTTAAGCTTACTTAGGAGCACTTTTCAGTTATCTCAGACATGGCTGCAGAAGCTGAAATACCTTTTCAGTTTCCAGGGCCTTATGAAAACAGTGTAATCACTTTGCATAACACTTGGGTTTAGTCTTCTTGTAACTTGTGCTGATTTTGGTTCTCACAAAGCTGCTTGAGATCTGCCACAAGAATAAAAGACTTTTTCTAAATGGCTTATGAACCTTTGCTTAAATAAACATTAACTCTACCTCTTTTACTTTATGGCTCTCCTTCCTGCTTCCTTCTTCATGATCTCAAAGGACTACCACCTTGCTTTGTTACTCCAGGTATTTTCTGTGTCTCATCTGTTTTCATTGCTGACTCTTTCATAATGTCAAATTGAATAATGTGTTCCTTTCTAATTGTCTGATGCTCTCTGTTTCGATTTTTGTTTCTAAACATCAGTTTAGCAGCATGAATTGTTTGTTTTTTATTCCCTTTTAGATAAAGGTAGTGATGACTTCCCATCTCAGCTTTTCATCATTTTGGCTTTTATTATTGCCATATTCCCTCTTAATGCCATTTAATCTAGGAGCCATAATTCAATTTCTAATGAGCATAGGTGTCAGTGAGATCAGACAGATTTTTCTAAGAAATAAGTTTCTCTGCACTCAATGTTATTATAAACTTTTCTCTGCATTCCCTGATGTATTTAATTCAATACTTAAATCTGAAAAGTAACACGTACCTCAGATAACTTTCTTACGCAGGTACTAAAATTGATTTTATTGCACTTGGAATACTGTAGTTGTATTTACTTTTATGGAGAATTTCTCTGAAAAGGAATTCCCCAAATCAGGCTGCATTTGACTTGGAATAGTCAAGGGAAGCAATTATATTGTTGCCTTCTGAATGAAGCAATGGTGAAAATACTTATGCAGAGCTTATTAATGTCTAGCTATGCTAAATTTTGAGGAAAACAACTACATTTGCCAGTAAACACTCCTCCTAGGGAATTCTCTTCTTATTTGAAAGAAGTCTGTTTTAACTTTGAAACATTGAAAGCAAATGATTTTAACACTTTATTAAATGTAATTCCAGTGAAAATGTATTTCTCTCAAAATGAAGAATACTCATAATTACAGGAAAGTGGAGATTCTTCTTTTCAGTTGTCATCACTTTTTTTCACAGTAAAATTTGTTGTTTTCAATAACTAAAACCACCAATAACGGAGACTTTTATTGCACCTGTAATTCCTCATGGGGTAGAACTTTCAAAAGTGGTTTTATAATGATGTGCAGAGAAAGCAGCATGTTACAAACTCAGTCTAAAATATTCAGGAGTACAGATAAGTAGTAAAAGAGGATAAACCCTACCCTACCCTATTTCTCGGAATTACAATTCTGATGGTGTTTTTTTTCCTGGAAACTAGGAAAGTAATGACATGACATTGACATGGCAATGGGTAGAGAAGATAAAAGCCCATTAGCCCACTACCTTTAAGACTGTTTTCTGGTGTGGTGCAGCTCTTCCTTGCAGATGTCATCTCAAGATGAACTTGTGAAGTTTAACACTTCTGATTTTGGTCTTGGTCCCCTGTTCTTTCTCATCTGTGAATTCCCTCAATAGGCAGTTTTACCTGGGTCTCTTTTTTATGTGTGTTTGTCTTTCCCTCTGTTTCATGAATGTAACCACTGTTTCTCACTTGCTTGATGTTAAAGCAATTATTTAAAAGAGTGGGAGGATGAGGAGGAGATAACACCTGGTGTATTCTTGTAGTCCTGCATAGACTTAATGGAAAAAGAGATAATAAATCTGTTGAGTAACAATTTTCACTGGAAAAGCAGAGCAATATTTAGAATTTGTTTCATCTGGTGCGCTTTGGTGCTGTAAAGACTTTGGCAGTGAGAAAAAAATCGCTTGGAGATTCTTTCTGTCAATTAACTGAATTGCATGTAATTTAACTTCCTATGGAAACAAAAGCAATGAAGACCATAGTAGTCAGTGATGTATTTGTCATGAATTTATCTAGGTTTCTTGCCTCACATGGTGCATTCACCAGCATTGGTGGAAAAGGGACAGATACTCCTTAAAGCCTGGTGAGGACACTGCTGGACCTTACAATAACACTGACACTTAAATTCTCAATTGAATTGTCTGGGAACTTCTTCTCATTACACCTCTGCATTTCCCTCATTTAGGGGGTTTAAATAATATGCAAAACAGATTTTTTTTTTTGTTCAAAGAGGAATTTGAATCGTAAATAATCAGACAGTTCTGCTGAGGTCAGATTTCTGTAAGAGTAAAGAAAGCACTCCAAGCTTAGTGAATTTGTAATGACAAAGCCTTTCCACCCTGTCTGACTTCCCTATCCCTACCTTGCCTAGGTGCCAGCTTCTGTTTTAAGCAGTGCTTTCATTTCACTTGGTGAAAAGGTAGTGAAAAACAAAAGAAAGATCGTGGGAAAATGTAGCAAGGTGGAAAAGCTTTTAAGACTGGGAATTCATACACACTGTTCAGGTGTTTTGAGGAAGTACCTGCTGCCCATCATTTTCAAAGCAAGGAACTCATTTTCCCCCAAAGCAATAGATGACTTCAGGTTTTGATTAAACAGATAATTTAGGTTCAACAAAGCAGGTGCCTTTTTGCCTTTTTGTTATGCTTATCAAAAAATAATGGATAAGGAACATGATACGTTTTCAAGGATTCAAACTCAGATTCTGTTTTGGTAGAAGGAGAGAATTGTTCTTGGGTTTGGTGGGGTTTTGGGGGTTTTTTGGGTTATTTTGTTGTTGTTTCTTTAGTTTAGTTTGTTGTGGTAGTGGTTTCTCCCCCCTAAACTGGGCGTGAAGGGAGATTCAATATGGAAAGAGAACTTACTTATTTTTCTCTTTCACTTTTCAGGATACAGGACACCCCTGCACAGCCAGTGATCCAAACACCTGTCTCACGCCAGTATCTCCTCAGCATTTCATTGATCTCTTCAAATTTTGAGATGTTCAGTAGCTGTTCTCCTGTGTTTGTGGCCATTTTTGTGAAGAGTCAGGCAGGATATGTTATGCTTTTTTGTGCAATATATTTAAGTGTAATGTTTTATTGTAGTTTAAAAAATACATGGGGGAGATTATCAGAGGTGTTCATTTGGCATATTGCTTCTGTGCAGAATAGAGGGGAAGAAAGGAGAATTATTAAGAAAATTTCGTTGTCAGGAAATCTCCAGTGGACTTTTTTTTTAAGTCCAAGAAAGACCACTTTAATCTCAACTTTATATCCATGCTTTTGACGCCTTAATAGTTGGTTAAAATTATGTAGGGGAGTTTTGAAAATTTCATGGAAGAATTTAAATACTCTTGCAGGGACCAAAGGAGGGGTTTTTTTGTTAATCCTTCTTTCTATAAGCCATGGTTTTCAAAACACTTCCATATAATTTGCACTATTATAAAGAATAGGCCAGTGTTCTCTTAGAGTCTTACTACATCGTTATGAAGGTGACATTAATTATTATGAGCTAGTGAGTAAAATATAGCTGTGGTTATATCTGCTGTTGAACCTATATGAATGAAGGAAATCAACCGATTTTTGTACATACATTATGCAAAAGTATTTATTTTTCCTAAGGATTTTATGAAACATTTAACCTATCTTAGCACATCTTGCAGAACTCATGAGACCAGTCTGGGGCTACTGGACATCTTTCTGATGGTAGCTACAGCCTTCATTTATACTGTTTGGAATGTCTACAAGTGTAACTGCATTAATTCATCTTCTAAGAAGAATACATTATTGATATTTAATGAGGATGGAGTTGCTTGTTTCTAGACTGGTACAGTGGCAGAACACTATGCTACCAACTGAGGTTCTAACCTGACAAACTATGGGAAATACTGAAAGTCAGTCTGAGCTGGAGCACCTTCTGCCAAGTTAATCACATGATAAATTCTCCAGGAAGCTATTTTGTTCTGTCCTGTAGAACAATATAAATTGCTTGGCTTAAGCTGGTAAAGGAAAAATTATGGAAGTTTTGGATTTTTCAATTAAATTTAACAATATGTAATGTACAGAAATAATAAATCATGTACCATATTCTGCACTTGCTTGTTCTGAATCCAGTTTTGTACAGTGTAATAAATCATGGTTTTTATCTGTTATTCCTAGAAGCCTGTGGTGCATAGAGACGAATCAATGGGAATTTTGTAAGATCTTTGTGTAACCTGTTGTCTATAGTAATTGGTAATGGAATGAGAAGCATACAAGCAGACCTAATGCTATTGCTTTACAGTAGTTTGTTGTATTAGCCCTTTTTGTAGTACCAGAGCTGGGCTGTTAGTAGGCTACACAGGAAGAGGAGAATATTTGTCCTCAAGAAATAGTTTTATGTTAACTTAAATCTTGGTGATTTAATTGAATTGCTGATTTTTGTGGATTTTTCAATACAGGGTTTTGTGGATTTTCTTTCTTTCAATTCGGGTGTTGGCTGTGGCAATAGTAATGGTCAGCTATGGATCCGAGGATGTCCATTCTTATTCCTGTTCATTCAGAGCATTGCTGCAAGCCTTGCATTCCCAGCCAAGCACTGCTGTAGCCACTGGATTTGTTAAGGACCCAGCAGCCCTTTTTAACAACAATTTGTACCCCTTTTATTAATTCCTGTACCAGCTCAGATGCTTTCCTGTCTCTGTGACCTCAGTAACCCTGAGAGTGGCTGGTGATGGCTGACATCCACTAATCACTCCTTTACCATGGTTACAGTTCTGCTACCCTGCATAAATTTCCCTGTAAATACACGGATGCTTTCTCTGAGAGCTTGAAAGAAGGGTTTTAAAGCTAGCATTTGGTTAATGCTGCTGTGAGCTCTTCCCCCTCGTGCTGAGGGACTGTGCAGAACCATCTCTCCTACAGACAGAGGGCAAAGCTCTTACACTGTGACCTGAGGGCTGCCCAACGCTGAAAAGACAAATAAGGTGACAGCTGGGAAAAGGCATTAAGGGAGCTGAGAGGAAACCTCTCTCCTAGCCACTGAATTGAGGAGGGAGAGAAATTACTTTAAGGTCTTATAAGCTGTTTTAAGACAGATTTGGAAAAAATCAGTATCTGTAATAACTACTTTGCTGTTCTCTTAGAAATTCAGGTGACAACAGTCAGGCTTACTCTCCTTTCCCTTTCACTGCTTGTTGTTGTGCTCTTTCTTCAGTAGCGCAAAAGCCTTTGACAGGCTGAAGGTCAAGTTCTGAGAGAGGTGGATATTCATTTAGGATTACCAGGGTGTCCCGTTGGGCTGAGGTGGCAGGAGCTAAGATGACAAGAAGCAGGACTCTGCCTTGTATTTAAGAGGCTTCATTCTACTCTCACAGGCTGGTTGGGGGTGGAAGGGGCCCAGCTGAAGCATAGTTAGCTAGAACTGCTTCTCTGGGACTTTGTCCAGAACTGTCCAAATGGCTTTTCCTGTCTCCAAGGAAGGAGACTCCACAGCCTCTCTGGGCAACCTCTGCCAGTGTTTGGTTACCCTCACAGTAACAGAGCATTTCCTGATGGAAAGGAAAGAAGGTAACTTTCAATTGTTTTACTTAAGCAAAAAAGCTAGGGCAGTGATTTTGGTAATAGGGCTGGTGGTGTTTGGGGCTTTGTTGGTCTTTTTTATTTAAATCACATGTGGAGCAGGGAAAGGATTTCATCTTTAGAATAACAATCTTGTTGATACCTCACCTGAAGCACAACTTACTTGATTTTCCTATGCTCTTCCCACTTGAATGCTATTTTTCTGCAGTATTTATAGCAACACAACACTGGAGGAATAATTTGTTTGCTGAAGTCAGTTATCATTCCCACATACTGCTCAGATACAAAACAAGGTTCTGCATGCTGAGAGCACCTCAATGTTTTGGTCCCCATTATTCTCTTTGGCACAGCCATTATTTTTAGCCCTATTTAAAGCTGCAAACCTGCACTCCCCTCCTGAACTCAATGGTATCCCTTTAGAACTTGGTGAATTTATAAAAATACTTTGGCAGCATTTTCACTAGAACCAGATATGCTTGACCATAATGCAGCAGCTCCTGCAGTTGCGTGTCCCAGGCTGCACCTCTGCTGTTTTTCCTTACACAGTGCATGGCCTGATCCTGTGCCCTCTGTGCCCTTCCCCTGCTCTTACACCGAAGCCTTTAGCAGTCACTGGGCAGAAGCCAGACCACCACACAGCAGGGTAGGTGTTGCTCCATGGCCTAGTTCAGTCCCCTCACTTCAGTACATTAATCCTACCACCACTTAAGCTCTTGCTGCAAGCTGCCCATAGGCCTTCTGCTGTTTCTTCTGCTGACTGCAGTCACTTTCTACATTTATCAACTAAGTCTAATTTATAGGCATAGGACAGATCTGGAGAAGTGTTTAATGAAAGCTGAAGAGCACTAATGCTACCAACAACCAGAACTTGCTGTTTGTACTGTGCAGAGAGGATGTTCTTTTCAGTTGCTCATCAGAAGTCAAAAGTCCTGGACTTGAACAGTAACATCATGAAAAAAACCACCAGGAAAAAGGACTAGATGTGTGTTAGTTTTGATTCTCTAAGACCAAAACCTTGGCCTAATAGTAAATATCGGTACTAACAGCTGTAGGAACATTCTCAGATGTTCTGGACTTCTTCCTTTTCTTTACAGTGTGCTTCCCTCCTCGATGCCAGAACATCAGCTCCTTCCCTGGTCTTGCAACCCTGCCCTGTGCCCAGTGCATCCCGTCCTCCCTGCACAGCTCAGGAGCTCAGATCTTGCCCCTCAGCTGCTGCTCACCCTGGCCACAGTGGCATGGTCAGGTCACAGCTGCTCTGGGGCAGGGGCCACTGAGGCAGCCATGCTGTGCACATGGGTCACTGCACTTCTGGCTTAGTTTGGAAAATGAAACAAAGAGCATGTATCTTTTTCATTAAGTGTCTAACTTTCAAATAACCCTATGTGCAGATTTAGTCTATCTGCAGTCTGACTTCTGGGAATCTTGTGCTTCATCCCATCAAACAATGGTTTACTTCCTAATGGGAAGTGATGCTTGACTTGTTTTCCTTTTTTTGTCCTATCAGTTGTTGGTTGCCAAGTTTCTGTCCAAATGTTCAAAAGATAAACTGTTTACAGGCACTACCTAAACTGAAGGCATTGCAGCCTAAAAAGGGGGGTGTTGAGAGAAACACCAAAGAGTGGGTCTTCATGTAATCAAGATGTCTTGCATGTGTGACACTCCTCTTAAAAAGCTAACAGACTATAAGGACAAAGATAAAATCAAAGAATAATTAATATCAATCATCTTGCATATTAGAAAGCTTTAGCAGAAAAAAAAATAATACACCAAGTAGAGTGCTTGGTGTCAGGATACATTAGTGTGCCCTCCTTTCTCCAGCACAAACACCCCAGTGTCTCCTCCATCCCTCAAGTACCAGAAGAACTGAGCAGTGTAACTGTACAGAGAATCCAGGACTCCTACACAAACAAGATGGTCAACACCACAGCATTTGGGGGTCTCAAGGAAAAAAGGTACAAGATAAAAAAGGCCAAAAGACATTGCTAATTTATAGGAATATTTCTGTATCAAATCTGATATATTTTACTATACAATCTTAAATAATTAAACCAGCCACTTCTCTGAAAAATTACTTAAAATCAACTGTTCAGTCTCTTCAGTACAAGGGGCTGGAGCAACTAGAAAGCCAAACATAACATGATTATTTTCAGATGTGGACAAATCAATCCTTAATCACTGGTAAAATAATAATTTTTCTTTTCCAATAGCAAACACACAGTTCAGAATTAAGCTTCCACTAGCATTATTTGGGTCTCAAAAGCATAAAAATTTAAATGCCAGCCAAGCTTTTACCAGATTTTTATGGTCTCAAAAATAATGTTCTCACTTTCTTGCATCTTTTAGTAATTGCTAGAAAGTAGAATTTCCTAGAATAGGAAAAAATTTCTTCCCAAGTACAGAGCAGGTATTTCTGTTTTCATTACCAGTGATTACATTCAGTAGATACCATGTGACAAATCATAATCTCCCTACACTTTATTTACTATTATATATTTTATTAGATTTCTATCATTCCTATTTTTTATTGTTTTGATAATTTTTTATTTCTTTGTAACTACAGAAGCAGCATTGTTTTCTGCTATGATAGTGGTGGCGCTTAAAATAAATGTAATTATCTCCTTTTGATTTCTAAACTGGCTTTTTTGCCTGGATGTTTGATTCCCAGTCTTGTATGGCACAGACCAATCCTGCTACAAGAAATTTTTGAGACTGACAGTATCTAATGATACATACCTTTGCCAGCTGTCTCTGGTGGTAAGCCTTTTAGGAAATTGCTTTTCTTCACAGCATTAATTTCATTTCCCAGATACATCAGAAACAAAGTAGCAGGCTTTAAAGAAAAGAATCAAACAACTCAACTGAGATTAGCACAATAAGTTTGGATATGCTAGAAACAGCTAAACAACATGCCCATTCATGGTTTCAGAATGCACATTCAGTGCTCCTCACATGTCACAGGCCAGGTTGTGCAGATCTCACCTTGTTATGGGGCCAGTGTGTGCAAAGCTTTTCATGTCCTCCACTCTAGAAGCAGCTGGTGAAATCTCTGGGCAAAGAATGCTGCTCTGCCCAAGCTTGCACAATAACCAGTAAGTTAAAAACAACAAACAAACAAAATCCACAACATTTTAAACCAAAAATTACCAATAAAGCAAATTATTTTCAGTTGTTGAAACCTATAAATTCTTGCCACTGTAAAACCAGTGTGTGATACTTTAAATCTAGGATGCTGCAAGTTACAAGATGACACAACTCACACAACTGGGCAAACATTGCTATCACTTCCTTGGCTGTGCTCTACAATGATGCAAGTAACGTCACAGAACCACAGAATCAGCTGAGTTGGAAGAGACCCACAAGGATCACTGAGTCCAGCTCCTGTCCCTGCACAGCACCATCCCTGAGAGTCACACCATGTGCCCAAGAGCACTGTGCAAATGCTCCTTGAGCTCTGTCAGGCTGGTGCTGTGACCACTTCCCTGGAGAGCCTGTTCCAGTGCCCAAACACCCTCTGAGTGAAGAACCTTTTCCTGATATCCAACCTAAACCTCCCGTGGCACAACTTCAGTCCCTTCCCTCAGGTCCTGTCACTGTCACCAGAGAGCAGAGATCAGTGCCTGCCCCTCCTCTTCCCCTCACAAGAAGCTGTAACTGCAGTGACGTCTCCCCTCAGTCTCCTCCAGGCTGAACAGACCAAGTGACCTCAGCAGCTCCTCATACAGCTTCCCCTCAAGGCCCTTCACCATCTTTGTGGCCCTCCTTTGGACATCTAATAGTTTAATTATCTTTCTTATATTGTGGTGGCCAAAACTGTCCAAGTAAATGTAAACATTGTCACATGACAAATAAAACAGGACCAAAAAAAGTCAAAGAATAAAGCATTTCAGTTCAAACTAAATCTTTATTCATATGGAAAATACTACTTTTCTTTTTGCAAATGATGCTAATAAATAAAAATACTCGGAAAGAACTTTGCTCAGATCTAAGTGACCAGTAACAGCCACGGAAAGCTTTTAATTCCTGTTAAAACCACGCCAACAATCATGCAGATTGGCTACGAGAAAGCAATATAAACTATATTTTATTTTGTGCAATCTTATCATACAATCTTAATGCTACCTTCTTCTAAAACATTTCACATAGATTGAAATGCAATTTCAAAACAAATATTAAGGGACATTTTCTACACTTATTCCACATATGGAGCTGTGTATAGCTTAAGCTTATAACATTTAATGTAGTTAAGCATCTAACAAAGGTAAAAGATGAAAGGACCCCATCCTGAAAATTCAGACACATTTATAAACATGAGAAGGAAAGTTCTCATGTTTATAACAGACAAATACATTATTAAAGCATAACAATAAATTATATTAAATTTAATAATGTTGATCCTTAAAATGGTTATTTCTGAGGAAATATCACTTAAAAAGCACACCAAAACTTTCATCACTAGGAGTGAAACTGGAATTTTATATATCTCAGTTTCCCAGTTTTGTTTTATAATAGGCTTCAGATTTGTGAGCATATTCCTTATCATACATCTAAAAACAAATTGAAAAAGATTGCAGTTAAGCTGTGCATCAAACACATCATTAAGGTGAGAAACAGGCACTTGACAGTATAATGTGCAAGGCAAAACCCTTACTGGTCACAGTATAAATAGTTTCTTCAGGAGTAAAATTAAAAGTTCTCAGTCCATCTTTGAGAGCAAAATATTAAGGGCTGCTAACAGAGCTTTTTCTGTTTTATCAGATCAGCACCAACAACCAAATTAAATACTAGCTCATGCCTTAGAAGGTATTCCATAAACTATAAAATGCAGCATACTTTACCCAAGAATACTAATTCTTTCCTATAATTAACCTCAGCATATATATTTGCCCAAGGCAAAAACAGAGGTTTCTCACAGACTAAACAATACAATATAAATGCTAACCTTTCCTCCCCTATTAATACTTTTTAATATCTAATGCAATTTTTACAAGTATATTTGCCAGTTGCAAGATTCTGTTTTGTAGCGCAAAACATCACCATTCCTTTTTTGTAAACTTAAGAGCAATGTCTTTTAGCATCCAATCAATATTAGGAAAAAAAAAATCCAACCAACTGAAACCATTTTGCTACAGTTTCCCTCCAGGCACATCTCAGCAGGAATCTCCAAAAAATAGCTATGCAGGAACTGCAAGCCAGAAAACTGTACATGGATTGGGGGAGAAAGGAGAAAGAGAGAGCTAAGGGAGAAGTGATGTGGCACTGACAGAAACAAGCTTAGAAAAAAATTGCATGCATCCCTTTTCATCAGCATAAGCTTCTTGCAAAAATATGTTTACAAGACATCTGTAGTATAAAGATCTGTCCATACTTGTAAAAATGCTGTTTTTCTCTAACCTGCTAGCTTCATCTTCTGACTCTACTGGCCATATTGCTAGACAGCCAAATTTCAGTTCTGTTACACCAGCTTAACAATCAGGAGAGAAAAGGCCTACTGTTCACTTCTTATGGAACTTTTGGGTTGATTTTCATTCATGAATGTTAAAGTAGTCTTTGTGTGGATCATATAAACAAAACAGAAACTAACTTTGGATCTGACATCAGCTGCACCACTAGTGAGAATATGCTAAAAAGAGGCACTTTTATTAGGCATATACACATTTCAAATCTCAAGTATAACATTTCACCTTCTTTTACCAAACAATCAAAGTATCAGTAGCTAATGAGATGGAACTTTTCAACACAAATGCTTCAGAAATTGTGTGCATGCACATACTTGCAATGGCTCAGTTACTCAGCTACCCTGAAAATACCAGAGTATAATTCAATCATTGCTTATGCAGTGGGAAGAAAGGAAAAACACAGTCAAAACCAAAAAAGTTGTTTGTAGAACAAGGATTAGCTATTGTAAAGAAATGAAAACATATGCCCTTTCCTAAGAAGCAGTTTATTCCTCTATCCAGATTCAATATTCCCCCAAAATATTGAGATCATCTTACACTTTACTCAATGCTCTTTTCCAAATTTTCAATTATTTCTATTTTTGGCATAAGATGCATCTTAAAAATTGAGAAACTTTGCCAAAAAAAGTTCAACATTCAAAAAAACGAAAACCAAACAAAACCAAAATAAAACAAAACCCAAAGAAAAAAAACAAAACAAAACAACAACAAAAAAAAAAACAACAACCCAAACAAACAAAACAAAACAAAACAAACCCCAACCAAAACCGCACACAGGAAAAAAAGAATCCAAAACACAAAAAGACCCCAACTCTGCAAGACCCATTTGACCCAACTGCTGGTGACAATCTTGCAATGGAAGGAATTACACCAGAATGTTTTTTTCCCATGTCACACAAAGTACAGCCCAATGTGGCAATAAGCATCTTGTATGCACAAGCTGAAGCGTATGCTGAGGCTGAAGATTTGGAAAACAGTACTGAGTATGAGCAGTATACTGACAGATCAGTATTCCTAGCTTAAAAGGGACAGCATCAAAACTAAAATTTTGAATGGCCCTCAAATACCAGAAAAGAAGCAGGACCTCAAGCTAGTGGAAGTTCCTTCATAAGGCAGTCAAATTTACAACCAGTGTATACATTCACTAAGGAATTACTTTTTTTTTTTCGGTAAAACCAACAATCTGACATACTGCAGAGTCTGAATGTGAAATATAGGCACAAAATAGATTCTCTACTTTATTTTTTCAGTGTGGAAAACATAACTATTAACAATGTAATAAGAAAATTTACTATCAGGTGAGCAAAAATTTGTAACAATCTGAATAAAACAAAGTACTGTATAAAGGTGCAATATTGAGCAGATTTGATTTTGGTTTAAACAAGTGAGTAAATCATGGAACTGTTCTCTTCTTACGTATAAAGGATTTCACATTACCAGTATCATTCTAGTTCTTCCCAGTTGTCAGTAAGGTTACCTTTGCTTTGACGTCTAATACTAACCAGCTTTCCAGCTGATTTGATACTCCACCTGGAACTGTTTCCTGAGCTGGCCAGGTTTGTGTATTTTGTGGAGCCTTTGGTTTCATCTTCCCAGCCTGACCAGGCTGTATAGTCACTTAAAGGAGTTGCTGCACCAGTGGTGGAGTCAGCAGTGGTGATCTGTGGTGGTTCCCATCCCTCAATCTCATCTGGTTTCCTAGATGGAACATTCTGCTTTATCACCAAACTGTCCCAAAAACCTGCCTTCTTTTCAGACTTCATCTCTTCCTTTAATTTGAGGTTTGTTCTAGAAAATAACAATGATGTGGTGATTAACTCCTTCAATGTAGTAGTTATTAATAAGCATTCAATAAATTATGTTTTACAGTAAGGAGTGCCAAGCACTGTCAGCCTGTGGCAGCACATCCATTGCTGTCAGCTTCAAGAAAAACACCCTCACATGCACATAAACCTAAACACAGCAGAATCTTGCAGTGATACAGAAGAGGACTGGGTATGGACATTTGCTATTACAAGAGAACTGACACACCACCATCCCCACCCCATTCCTGTGGGGTGAATTCCACAGAGCTGCCTTTGGAAATGTACAAAGTATTTTAGGATGCATTTGAACAACTTAGGACTTTAACCAAACAAAACAAACAAACAAAACAAAAATTTTAAAAACCCCTAGGACTACAATAGTAGAAGGAAAATGAAAATGTTCTAACACCAGCTTTAACAGTCACAATGTTACTCAGTTTCATAAACCTGTTGCAACCTTGCCAGTTAGACCTTATACCCTAAAACAGTTGATGTGCACAGTATTAGGACTTTAAAGATAACAGGCTTTTTATTAATACTTTCATGAAGATCCACACAATAACGTGAAAACAGCTGCTTTGTATTTCTGGTAAGAACTCTCAAAATCCTCCTCCCAAACCCCAAAAATAACTGTAATTTCTCTCTCAGACATTTGAAAGGCTACTCGTATTATTACTTTTCTTATCTTATTAAGAATCTTCAACCTGAATAATTTTGCAGCGTGAAATATTTAAATTACAGAATGTCAAATGTTTATGCATAACTTTCTAGTATATAAATAATCAAATAATGGGCCACAAGGAAAGGTTGAACACCAGAGGTGAAAGACACAACCTTTAGGGTTCAATGAGCTAAAAATCAAATTGAAAACACTATCTGTAGTAGCATATCAATTCCTTAGCCACAACTAAACCACCACTGAATCTCTTTTAAACATTTATATTAAAAAAGCTTTGTTCCAATAAAGAAAGCTTTGCTCTATCATATAATTTAAACAGAAGCAACACAACCAATACCTTAAAAATCACTTCTCCTTTACTGGATTTTGAATTTATGATTCTTCAGAATTTTCATCTTGCTAAAACGAGCCAGACTCCAAACACTTTTCTTGTATTTTGTAAACTGCACACTTAAAAGTTACGTCTGTCTTTAAAGTAAAAATTGTGGTATATAATTAAAGGAAAATATCCCAAACTTAAAAAACAGGCAGTTCTTATAGTAATACCAAAAAAGCTTTCTACATCAGTGGTAACTTTGTTAACATACTTCACTGTATTACTCGACTCTTATATTCAGCATCAATTGCAAAGCATTATTGCAGGAACCTCGTGTCTTAATAACATAAAATTGCACAGGGATAGTAGCTTGGGACTTTTGGGAAGTTTTATGGAACAGGCTCAAAATAAATAAATAAATATATGGATTTATATTCTAAATTGTTTATTTATATGCGTACACCCCCTACATGCATATATATACACACTTGCATTCTGAAACACATTTATTACAAAGTAAACTGGAGCCAAAGCCTGCTAGAGCAAGTCTTACAGAAGCTAACATTTGGCAGGAACAGATCTACTGCTATGTGGTGTATTTGGTTTGTAACCAAGGTGGTGAGGCAGCACACGTAGTAAAGCCTGCAGGTACTTGTAACAGGAATATTGTCTGTCCTGCAAGGTGCTGTGTCCAGGGAGCTGCTCTCACCATGCCAGCACACAGCTATGCCAAAACACAGCTCAGTGCCAGCAGGGAAGACTTGTACATCCTGGTACAGCTACTCCACTTAACCTTTCTAGGTGTAGCAAAACTTCAAAAGAGAGAGTAAGGAATGTAAAAAAGGAGATTTGTAAACTCAACCATAATTAATCCCTAAGAGGAAAGTGTGAGAATGACCCTTCTACTCACAAGCCTTTACTACTTCTCTACAGTAAAAAAATTATTACGCAGCTAAATTAATTTTTCTTCCTAACAAACCTAAAAATGTTAAAAAATGTCATTTGTCCTTTCCTAATACAGCATGCCTTATTCATTGTAAACTTAATGTATATATAGCTTTGCCCATGAAGTTTTCTGTGTCAGTTTGACTTCCAGCAGTGGGACACTGCTCTTCTCAGGATCCAGCTCCATTACTTTGCACAGCTATTTTCCATTCTAGTGAGTGAATTTTATTAGCAGATAGACTAAATGGTTCTACTTACCCTTTGGATTTTGGAGATTTGCATCCTGCTAGCAACTGCTGTTCATCATCTTTATTGAACATAGATGTCACTTCCTTCCAGCCCCGGAAACTTGCACCTTGGACCTACAGAGAAGGAAATCCTCATCAGTGTGAGTGACAGACTCACAGGCACGGTGGGACTGGCTGACAGGCAGCAGTGGCTGTGTCTCTGCATGTGGAGCTGGGGGCAGTGAGCCACTCCACAGAGCTGCAGAGGATGGCCATGCCTGGAAAAAGGGCTGGCCCAGTTACTGCACCAAGAGCTCTTTCTTGCTGAGCAAACAATACAAATCCTCGTGGTTCTGTGATCTCAGTGAGTACAGCTGGGCTCCATTTTAATGTATCACAGTAAGAAGGGAATCTAGGCAGCTTTAGGGACAGTTTAAAGGGCTTCTGTAGACAAGAAATGAAACAAACTGTCATGTCTAGAAAGAGTCCCAACAGACAGGAGAGCCACATGCATTATGAAACTCTTTAGATTTAACCTGCTTTACACATCTCTGTGTCCCTCTCTGTAACCACTAACTACAGCTTCCAGCCCTGCAAGCAAGGGTGAGACCATTGGCTCACCAGTGCAATGTAAGATGTGGCACTAATGCACTATGGTGTGTTCTCTGTATTTACTGTGACCATTAAGCTTACAGCATAAATTACTTTTTTAACTTTATTAAAGGTTTGAGTCTCCCTCCCTCGAGGCAAAACAACTAGGTAAAGGCTATTTTTATTTCAATAGCATGCCCACAAAAACACACATGAGTGTGCCAAGCACAGAACATGAAAGTTACTGCTCTTCTTCACAGGATCCAGCAAGAATGGCAGTGACAGTCTATCAGTGTTACTTGAGTATATTAAAAAATATGATACATTATGAAGTATAATAATCACAACAAAACCACAGCCGTCAAGACAAGCAGGAGTTTCTGGCAAGGGCATGTAGAAGGACAAGGGGGAATGGCCTTAAGATGAAGAAGAGAAGTTTTAGATTAAATATTACAAAAAAAAATCTTTGCTGTGAGGGTGGTGAGGCACAAGAACAGGTTGCCCACAGAAGTTGTGGATGCCTCATCCCTGGAATTGTTCGAGGCCAGGCTGGATGGGACTTTGAGCAATCAAGTCTAGTGGAAGGTGTCCCTGCCCATGACGAGAGGGTTGGAACTAGATGATTTTTAAGGTCTCGCCCACCCAAACCATTGCATGACTCTATCATTGGTTATCTTACTAAAATTCTATTATTTCAGGCCTTTTTGGGAAGGAACCTTTGCTACCATAGGAAAATACAGTTACAAGACACACTTAAAAACTCTTTTTCTCTTTCAGCTGGATGATGCAATTCATAGATAAGCTGTCTCTTTCAAAAATGATGTTTTATCAAGTCATTTCCACTTAATAGATTTACTGATTATGAAAAAAATAGAACCACCTTGTTACCAGTTTTCAGACAGCAATTAAAGACATAGAACAGGCCTAATTTAAATTATATGTGCCTTTAAAGAACAGCGTTGGTGAAATGCTTGGAGAGAAGCATTTATACACACACATTCAATGTAACAAAAAAGATACAGTTGTACATACACCTTCTTTAATCTAGAACATCACACATACTTTGCCAATGCAATCCCAACCTTTGCTGCACTCTCTGGATACCCAAGCAATCTTCCAGCCAAAAAGAAAATAAACATACATATATCTAGCCAGAAGCTTTCCATACTTTTTAACTTTAGATTTTTTAAATTTTCATTTCATTTGTTCAATTCTGATTCACAGATATCTTTAAGAACAACAATGAGAAAAATTCTATTCATTGACAAGTGGATAGCATGTGCAGGTCTTCGGATAAAACTTTACAAGCTCTGCACTCTTTCTAACTGCATGTAAATCACCATCTGTGTACACATCGTACCATTCCTTCCATATTTTCATGTCCATGGCATTTGGTAAGTATTTACAAGGCTAATAACCAAATTGTAACTGATTTATTCTTCTCTTGACTAGTCCTTAGGAGAAACGTACACCAAACATCTAAGATACACTTCTACTACTTACTTATTTGGGGTTTCCAGAGGAAACACTGCCAGGATAATCCGTATAAGAACCCAAATATCCAAGCAAACCATATTTTGCCAATATGTGATATAACTCATTGCACAAAGCCTACTACATATTAAACAGACTAGGCTGAAAGAAACCAGGAAGTGCAAGAGCAAAACCAGAACCTCTGCCTACCATGCCTAAGCCTCCTCTTCTCCACCTGCCTGCACTGGCACCGATCTCCTGAAAGATCTTTTCACTCCACTGACCAGGAGCCAACAGGTCACTCGTGATTGTCTCCTCAGTGGTAGTATACTCCCAAATTTAAGCCTTAGTGAAGGAGGATGTCAAATACACATTTCACACTTCGAGAAGCCTTTTTGCAACTACTGTTTTTAAGAAAACGATCTTGTTTTTTTACTATTGCTGTTAGGTAACTGACACATAATAATGAAATTCCTCAGAACATGACTCCTGCTGCATTTCCATGTTTCTCTTCAGAGTTCTTTAAACACTTTTAACCAATTGACAAGTGCAGCTGGAACAGTTACAACTGTATCAGCTGGTAGGTGCAGCTCAGGAAGGAGCTCTTGAGTCACCATTCCCTGGAACCATCACCATGACATGCAGCAGCTGTATAGCCAAAAAGTGCTGGGAACCATCCCAAAAAGAATTAGACAAATTCAGACAGGAGATCCATAAATGAATACCCCCAATTTAAAGGGGTGCACTGTCTAATACCTTAAAACAATGATTCTTGATATTAGGGGAAGAGGCCAGCCATGTTATGCTCTCCCTGAACACCATCTCCTGTTGCCACAGTCACAGACTGCCAGAACCTAAATCAGCTGGGAATCACTACAGTCTTGTAGAGCACTTGGAGAAAGACCCATATCCCAAACAGTTAGCTTCCTTGCAATGGATGTCAAAAGAAGGTTAGTAAGTAAAGATGACACTTCAGTAAGCTGACTCTTCACTGCACTGGAGACTTGTTTTATGTAAAACTACTAAAGTTATGCAAAGTATGAAAACACAGTACTGATATGGTCTTAAAGCATCAATCCACTGGCAGAAGCTCTGTATTTCATTTTTATGATGTAACTCTCTACACAAAAGTATTATTCCTAAAATTTTCTAGTTGATTTATAAATGTAACTGACCTGATTATATTCTCAAATCTTTAAACTACTTTGCCCTGTGTCATTGGAAAAAGAAATAATTTAACATCAGAATTCACAGAATTACACAGCCTTTACAGCTGGAAAAGATCTCTGGAGATCCTCTAGTCCAACCCCACTGCTCAAAGCAGGGTCACCCACAGCACATTGGTAAGGATCATGGACAGCCAGGTTTTGAGTATCTCCACAGCTGGAGAATCCACAACCTCTCCAGAAACCTGTTCCAGGGCTTGACTGCCTCATGGTGAAAATTATTTTTCTTATTTTTAAAAGATATTTCTTCTATTTCAGTTTGTGCCCATTGCCTCTTGCCTGTTCACTGAGCACCCTGAGAAGTCAGGCTCCATTTTCTTCAAATTCTCTTCTGCTGCTGGTGTTCAAGCAGAAATCTTTCTTGTTGCTCACCAGATTTCCCTCTAGGTGGGTTCAATCCTTCCAAACTCCATCCCTGCATACTCAAAGAGTGTATCTATACTCCCCTCAGGTCACTTGACCCTGCTTCTACCTCTAGAATGCCTCCCTTTAATTCTCAAGGTTTTTCAGGAATATCACAATTCATCATGCCTCCTGCCACTTTGCCTTTGCCTCTTTCTCTTCCTGATGGGTTGGGCTTGAGCTTGGAGTACGTGATCTTTGAAAATCAAAGTTGACAGATAAAAACAGGTGTACATTCAAAACCAGGTTAAAAAAAAGGAGACCACTATTTTGGAAGAGAGAACTATTACTGCCTACAACTGTAACATTAGATGTTAGAATTCGAGGACCATGTTGCTGTAGTCTACTATTTTTCAAAAATGTCAATGAGAAACAAAGCAGAAACTTCTCAAGATGCCATTTCGGTATTCTCTGAAGTAGAAATACAGACTGGTCTCATAGCAGTTTGACTATGACAGCAAAGATTATGCCTATCAGAGCAGCAATTAATGAATTTTCTCCCGTATCTTCCACTTTCAGTTGTGAAAACCTGTGCAGCAATGCCCTGTGCAACCACCTAAAAGAATCAGTAAAAAGTGAAATTAAACATACATATTAATACATCAGCTGGCAAACTATTCAAAAGCCATCATGGTCTGATCCAACTGGTATTAACAGCTCAAGCTCAGAGCACAGATCCTTTTTCTTTAGCTCCTTCTAGCTTACAAAGTACTTTTTTTCCACCATGAGAAAGCTGCCATTTAATTAGTGAATCTTCTGAAACTGGGAGTACAAGCAGTCCCTCCTAGAACACATGCTAAGGATGTGGTCTGTATCCCTGCTCAAGCTGTCACTGTTTCTCCTGCTCGCTCCTGTCCCCTCGGCTTTGCTCGTGCTTCAGTGTTGGTGCCCATCTGTCAGACAGATCCCCAGAGAGAGGGGAACATGAGGTGGCAGATCTGGTTTATCAGGTACTGCTGCTGAAATGGGTCAATCCAGTCCACTGCCTGCTCACTGATACTGCCTTCCTTGTGCTATGGATTTGTACCTGTGTGATGCTGTGGAAGACTGGTTCAACTACTGTCTTAGGTTGCAATGCAAGATGTAACCAAAAATATGTGTTCTATCACCACCTGTTAATACCAGGTGAGGCAGTATTCTGCCTCTTCCACCACCCACCCTCCCTGCAGGGGGATATAATCTGTTAATGGGCCACTGAGGCTCACTTCATACTGATAAAATTACATCATCCCATTGTGAGATGCTCCACCAGGGGCGAGGAGCCAGGCATTCCTACCTGGATAAAATCTGAGAGTCAGAACACCAGGGCAGAATGTTTCCACTGGATTCCCAGAGGAAGACCAGACCCATCTCACCACTACTGGACCTTCGGAGGAAAAATACACCCTTCTACAGGATCATTGCTTCAACAAAACCACATCTGTCACTCCAGGAGGACTGGAGCCACGATTTAATTGGACTGCTACCAACACCCTGAACAACAGAGTGGTAGGTTGTATTCTGACTCTGTCATTGTTTTTGTTTTGTACCACTGCGTTTTTTATTTTAATTTTTCTAGTAAAGAACTGTTATTCCTATTCTCAGATCTTTGCCTGAGAGCCCTTTAATTTCGAAATTATAATAATTTGGAGGGAGGGGGTTTACATCTTCCATTTCAAGGAAGGCTCCTGCCGTCCCTAGAAAACACCTATCTTTCCAAACCAAGACAATGACTTAAGCCAGCAGAAATCTAACTCCCTCATTTTTTGCATTCTTTTAGCTTAGTGCTAGGAATCAATTCATTAAAGATAAAGCATGTGGAATTTAGGGGCAACAGCACCTTTTCTGCAGCAGCAACTATTATACCATCTGAAGTACCCTCTGAAAATTGCAGTCATCTATCACCTTTCTTCCATAATCGGAGCTTTTTACATACAATACGGCTCCCCCAAACCCTAGGCTTCACTCTAATCTCAACCTTCATAATAAGACTTCAGCTATTACCTGTATTGATTCAAAAGAATTAACTGTATACAAATTGTATTTGTTGCTTGCAGTTTTTCCTTCTTTAGATAAACAGGGAACAAATGTCTACTGATAGTTAACTTTATAAAATGTCACAGAATGGGTCAGGACCCCTTAAACTGGAAGTCTCTTACAAAATTTATAGGTATTATTACAAAAAAATAGTTTAAGGACACCATTTTTCACCACATTAACAAACTCTGATGTTTACGTGACTCCTATCTTCCCATAATAGGTAAACGGTCAAAGACTAATAAATGAACAACCAAAGAGTCCACTGGGAAATAGCAAAGCATCACTATGAAGACTTTTCAGTTAATTTTACTGTCAAAAGTAAACAGCTGGTAATTAGGGCTCTGCTAGAGGGCAAGAAGGTTCATGAAATATTAGGGTAAAAGGCAACAAACCAGGAATACTTACAGCTGGGTATAAACTAAAGTAGTTCAGTCCCAAAAGCAAATTTCAAAAGTTTATTGCACCCAAAAAAAGTATGGAATACAGATGAATATATACTGAAAAGGAAGATGGTGTAAATGTAACTGAAAACAGGTAAACTTGTGCATCAGATGGGTGTGATTAATACAGATTATCTTATAATGGGAGAGATAAAAAAGCACAGAATTCATTCAAGTCAAAGAATCATAACAAGCTTTGGGTCACAGAGTTAGACGTACAAGACAAGCAGCTTACAAGGCAAGAGATTCAAGTAAGTTTGAACTTTACACTGAGGAGTGGGTACTGGTATTTTCAGTATATTCCTGTTGGACTCTTCTACTTCCTGACTGCCAGGCCAGCAGAGCTGTGGAGCAAAGAAATCACTCTCTGCCAGCTAGAACAAGCCACATGACAGAGTCTTAGCAAGCAAAATGAGCAATTACAGGGCATTCTTGCTGTACACCTGCAGTGAGAACCAGCACGTTCAATACCATTGTGTAGTTAAGCAGCTAATCCCTAAAAAGTCACTGCTCAGCATGTATGAAATGAGATTTCCAGAAATTTATATTTGGACCACGCTTCAGCAGATTTTCACAAGTATTTTCACAGAGGACTGACAACTGGTGAATCAAAATTCTCCAGCTAAGTAGAGGTACTTCACAAAAAACTTGCAGAAATTTTTTATAAATATAAACAAAAAGAACAGATTTTCCTTTTGACCTTGACTGAGAAAAAATAATTGTTTGTTCCACACTTTCCCTCACTCCTCCCCTAAAAGAAATTAAGCTAAAATAAAAAGCCAGAGATAGAATTTCCACATAAAGAGTTTTTAATTCAATAAAGTTACAAGTAAGTGTTTATTAGTTAAAAAACACCAATCAGCTTTAATTAAAGAAGCATTCTTCCCACATGACAGGAAACCTCTTCAAAATGAGCAAGAAGAGAGATAATTGAAATTTAAAAACCAACTCCCCTCCAAATTTGTCTTACAGACATTAAAGCATTGGTAGTGGTGAGGATTTTCTCGTCAGTCAGATGTGTAGATCAATGGTTCTGGTTATGTACCAACACCCTCAAATTCTTCTCAGCAGGGCTGTTCTCAATCCATTCCCCACCCATCCTGTACTTGTGCTTGGGACTGCCACAACCCAGCTGCAGGATCTGGCACTTTGCCTTGTTGAAGTTCATGAGGTCCACACAGGCCCACCTCTGTCCCATCAAGGGCCCCCTGGATGGCATCCCTTCCCTGCAGCTTGTTGACAGTATCACACAATTTGGTGCCATCCACAAGCTTGCAGAGGGTGCACACAATCCCACTGTCCATGTCCCCAGCAATGATGGTGAACAGGCCTGGTCCCAACGCCGACTCCAAGGAATGTCACTTGTCACTGGCCTCCACTCGGACATCAATCCACTGACGGGAATCTTTGCATGTCATACATGGCATGGCATGGCATACAGCCAATTTCTTATCTACTGAATGAGCCATCTGTCAAATCCACATCTCTCCAGTTTAAAGGCATGGATATTGTGCAAATTCTTTGCACAAGTCCACATAGATGACATCAGTCGCTCTTCCCTCATTCACCAGTGCTGCAACACTGCCATAGAACGTCATCAGATTTGTCAGGCATGATTTGCCCTTAGCGAAGCCATACTAGCCATACTGTCACCAATTCCCTCCTTATTTTTCATTAGCCTTAGTATGGTTTCCAAGAGCACTGGCTTCATGACCCTGCCTGGCACAGAGATAAGACTGACCAGTCTGCAGTTCCCTGGTCTTTTTTATTTCCTTTTTTGAAAATGAGGGCCAATCAGTGGGAACTCCACCAGATTGCCATAACTTCTCAAGTATGCTGAATAGTGGCTTAGCCACTTCTTTCACAAGCTCCTTCAGAACCTACAAATGTATCTCATCAGGTTCCATGGATTTGCATGCATTAAGGTTCTTGATCTAGTTTGTTTCTCAAAACTTTGTCTCTTTTCAAAATTTGGCCTAAAAACAACTGCAGATGAAGTTTCTACTGTACTTTCAATTCAGAAGCTGAGCCTGGCGGTGAGACCCCCAAAGATTGAGTTTTTCAGAGACCAAATCATAGAATCATTTAGGTTGGAAAGGACCTCTGAGATCATTGAGTCCAACCTGTGACTGAACACCAGGTGGTTAACCAGACCACGGCACTGAGTGCCACGTTCAGTCGTTCCTTGAACACCTCCAGAAATGGTGACTCCATGACCTCTCTGTGCAGCCATTTCAATGCTTAACCACGCATTCAGTGAAGAAATTCCTCTTGATGTCCAACCTGAACCTCCCCCTGTGCAGCCTGAGGCCATTTCCTCTTGTCCTGTTGCTGGCTAATTGGGAGAAGAGGCTGACCACCACCTGGCTACAACCTCGATTTAAGTAGTTGTAAAGGTCTCCCCTGAGCCTCCGTTTCTCCAGCTAAACATCCCCAGCTCCCTCAGTCACTCCTCATAGGACTTACATGCTAATTCACACATCCAGGCAGAGTGTGAACACAGGTTTCAGATTTCTGCATTTTGGAGAGCATCACTGGAGCATTCATGGTTCCTCACTTTGAGATGTCATGAGGCTTTTTAACCATCTCTACCTGCCTTTCAAGAGAGCTAAGAGGAGAGAACTGGAACAATACAGCACTGCCTGTCCTCAGTGCTCAGCAGGCATATTCCTGCAAGAGCAGGATCTAAGACCATTTTCCAAGCTCCACCTGCAGCCTTTAGGCCTAGATCCCTCTTTTAGACCTCCAAACCTAGGTCAGAAGCTTTCCTTGTGCAAATGGGCATCAACACTTAAAATTAAGGTTAATTCTTAAAACTCAGGCTTTAAGAGGCCAGGAAGGCTGTCTCCCCAATGAGCACACACACTATTCATCCACTACCTTCTTCAAGAACTAGGTTGCTCTTCACCATATTGTTTCAACATGAAGACTTATTTTATTCACAACATGTGTGTCCTGGAAAGGCCACACATGCAATTCATCAACCTTTTATTAACATATTAACATTTTAGAACTTCTAGAAGCTTCTAAGACAACAGAACAACCAAATAAAATACAGAATTGCTTTTAGAAAGAGAAGACAAGAAGGATAAAGTGTTTTCTTGAGAATACATTTTTAAAACAAGAGGATCTTTCTTTAAAAATATTGCAGCTCAGTGATTTACCTGGTGACATTTTTGGTTTTTAAAGTCAGAACACACATCTTAGCAAGCCTTCCTGAATGACTAAGAATGGGGAAAAGAAAATTTCAATACAAAATAGATTCATTTTAAGATTCTCTCCCTAAACATTTATCATCTGGTATAAAAATATATGGTAATTTATGTGTTCATAAAAAAGAATATGTTTCTTCAAAAGGGTAGAAAAAGGTATAGTACAATCTGACTTCTATTTTCAATGAAAGTCATGCTGCATCTGAAGTAGAACAAAAAGCAGTAACAGAGACAGATGTTCAGTTTATACATATTAATGTAAAGTATCCTATTACACTAATGAACCTATTTTAAAACACTTTTCTTTATACCTATGGAATTTCAAAACAAGCTCTAGCTTATCATAATAACTTCCACTTCTTTCATCTTCTTCTAATGTATTTCAAGAACATTAAAGAAGATTCTTGGACACATATCAAGGTAAAAAAATTTGACATGCATGCCTACTTCTCTTTCCTGAAAGAGATACAAAATAAAATCCTTAACCTCTTGTGGTCAGAGAGCCAGTGGAGCTACATGTAAGGGAATAAACAACCCCAAACTCTTCTACTTTTCATGTTTTTATTGCCAGTTGCAGCTAGAATTTAGTACTTCTTTAGACTTCAGTTATTTCTGTGGCTTCTTATTTTCATCTTGTGTTTTAATAGCCATCATTGGGAGGAAAAAAAAATCAGGATACCTTCCCCTCCCCGTTAATAAAAGCAAATAAGGGAGTTTTCCAACTAATTCTGCACTATTAATATTACTTCAATGAGAACCCCTGACCAAGGATCATACGTAATTATAAAATCATCAAGAGACTATATAAATATGTTAATCGGCTGTCCATGAAAGCCTGGCAACTTTCTAACACACATGGACTGAAATACATATATGTGATATTAAATGTTACATTTTCAAAGAACAGGTATTTACCTTTGTTGCAAGATGTGACACTGAAGATGAAACTTCATCATGAAGACACTGGTCTTTATTCTCAAAAGAAGGATAAAGATAAAAAAAGGCCCACAGTCAGTTTTGGTTTGACAATTAGCACTGACACATTTTAGACTATTCACAAATGCTTTTATTCTATTTGGCACATCATAAAAGAAAATTGACAAAACATGATCATGACACAAAACTAAGTGAATGACACTACTAAAATACAGATCTACCCTTAGAATGATGAAAAATCAAACCCTTACAGAACCAAAAGCACAACATCACAAAGGGAGAAATACCCTTGCATCATAAAAAATTTAGTACAATTAGTCTGATTTTATCTTAATGGTAGTATCTTAATTTTTTGGGTCTGCACTAAGTTTCTAAATACTGATGGTTTATGCATTGTCTGTGGACTGGGAGGAGAGGAATGTCCCAGGATTTTTTCCTCCTTCACATTAAAAAGCTCTACATTTTTTTAACTCAAAGAAAGACTTTCCTCCACATTCCTTTCCTCTCCATGTACAACTACAGATTTCAGAAGAAAACTAGAGTGCTAAAGATGCCTGCAAAGCTTATTCAATAGGGAAGCATTTCTGTCCATCTCTGAATTAAACTGCTGTGTTAGTACTGTCAGGCCCTCCTGGTTACTATCAGTGCTCTCTTCAAGACATGGCGAGTAAGATCACTGCTGGGAGTACTTTAGAGGCCAAAGATAAAGGAAATGGGACATACAATTCAGGAAATCTGCAATTTTCAAGTTTGTCATTCTGTGTTGTAATGAGGAAAATGCTATATTTTTTTTTCTCTACATATGACTCCAAATACAAACAGTTCCAAGTACAAAACCAGAACAGCTACGTATGACCAAAAATATTTAACCCCAGTTTCAGGAAAAAAAAACTGAATTAAAACAGAAAAGTGGAAAGTGTCTTTGAGGCAGCAGTTTCACAAAATCTGCAGTATTCACTCTGATCCATATTTTGATTATACCAGCCACTCACTGTTTCAAAAATCAAATTTATCAACTCCTTCCTTTTCAACTAAAGTTAATGCTAAGGAGTTGATACACACTCCACATGCACATATCCCAAGACACCTAAAACATTCATTATCCTGGCTCCTACGCATTGCCAAAGGCCTCCTTTACTTTGCTTACAAGATCAGAAAGAGGCGAGAAAACCAGCACAGAAGTGTTACATATTTCTAGTCTGGTGGGGGCCCAGATGTATCAGCTTCATTTTGACAGACCAGCTTCAAATTCCATGCATTTTTTAGATATATTTACTTATTTATATTTCTTTCTATATATTTATTGACATACTAATGTTTCTACTTACTTTACAGACAATATTTTATATTATGCAAGGAAAAGGACAGAGCATTTCTACAAGAGAGTATGAGGACCATTGCTCTATCCTTCAATAGTATTTGTATGTTGGAATAGAATGAGATGTAGATAGCCAGATTTACTTGCTGGAGTAGAACACAAAGTCAGGAACTCGTATTATCATTCAAAATGAGACTATTGCTTCCTGTGGATTGCAACAAGTTATTTAACTTCCAAGTTCAGTTAGCAGCCTAACAGGGGAGGATTGTAGATGAGATACCAAAAACGAAAACCTTCAGATTTGTGTAGTTCTCTCAAATTAAAGTCCACTACTTCCACCCCTTTTGCTTTTTTATTTCTCTGCTTTTAAGAGAAACATTGGTAATGTTTTAAATGGAAACAACTCACATATGTTATTCAGAAGTCTCCCTCTTGCCCCTCAGCACTCTCAGCTCTCAAACTTTTGGATGAGGTTGCGAAGTCCTAAACTTAAGATGTAGTCTCTGCTAGGACACAGGGTATGAGCTAGAGAATACATCACCTGTTTTATCCAAATTTTTCCCAAGAACAAAACAAGACAGAAAAAAGTCAACAAGAACTAGGAAAGCTCCAAGTGGAAATATGGTAAGAGGAGAAATTCTCAGGCATCCCGAGCTGGTAGAACTATCAGATTCAACAAACAACAATACTACCTCCAGAACAAACAAGACACTGTTAGCACCTTCCAAAGAAATAACACCTCTCATTTTAATTCTTTAAGATCTCCAAGAATCTTAGGAAGAAAAACAAAAATACAAAGGTGCATAGTGATATCATGTTCTAGAAGGGAATACACAGTGAAAGTTTTTAGGGGAAAACCACAAGGTACAAAGAGCACCTTATAGGGCTAGGGAGTCATCATAATAAAATGTGAATACCATTGCCAACAAAAGATGTAATTAACAATAAACAGTAGACAAAAAGGGGTATTTATTTGCTTCTTTTAAAAAGGGACAACTAAGACTGTATTGCTGTATTAATAGTGTTGCTACTCATGGTTATACAAAGTGGTACCTCCTAAGGAATGAGACACACACTTGCAGCAACTATACTCATGCAACCCAGGCTGATGGTAAGTGGACAACACCAAGTTTAAAGAGATGAAATACAAGGACTGAAAAACATTAAACCCTCAAGAAAATCTGTGAGATTAGTGAGAAACTAATCCCTAAAATACATTTTTGGGGGCAGAAGACTGACCAAGTATTCACAGTATCCTTTTAAATACACTGTTAAAGAAAAAGGAGACTTGGATAACGACAGTGTTTGTACAGTCCATCAATACATCCCATGCATTGTTGGAAAGCAGCCCGTAGGTTTGAATTCAGCCATCTCCAACAGACTAGATGTGAAAGTTTTGTGGAACAGCCATCCTTAGGGAAAGCAGTGAGGAGCAGCCTAATGCCACACAGCAAGAACAGAGTGGGAGAGGAGCAGGTATAGGGCTTCAGAGCTAGCCATGGCCCACATGGCAGGGAGGGACCTGTGCACCCTGCAGGAGAGATGGGTTTTGTATTAAAAAAAATACAGAGGGAAAGAGCAGAGGGAGGGAGGGGACCTGTGCCATCACTGAGAAGAACCCAGGAGGAAAGATGAGAGATCCCTACAACCCCATCTTCCCTTCTTACCCACAGAATAATTTGTATTTTTAAGTGATACACATTAGTACACCCTTCTCCTGATACATATTCCCTACTTTGGTTACCATTCTGAGATGAGGGAGCATATGGTTTGGTTTATCACTTTTCTTTAGAGGACATCTATTGTGCAGCTACAGTAAAAAAAAACTCACCTTCACTCCTTAGCCTGCTGCATAACACATAGTGATGTGAACACTTATAAAATATTTCAGTATGTTTTAGTGTGGTTGGTTTACAGGTATGACAAATCATTGTTTTCTTCAATTTCACAGAAAAACCTGGACTACCTTACAGTATTTAGATATTTCCAAAATATGCTACCACTAAAGGGAATGCTAACAGTAGTGGGAAATGCTGATCAGCAGCTTGAATAGCCCTCCAGTTCTGGCAGAGGAAGGTTGGTATGCACAGCGTGTTTTCATAAGGAAACAAGTGCCCTTTTGTTGGACATACTGCAAACCATAAGGTACTCAAGGGACCAATTCAACTAGCACACAAACCTTTTTGTACAGAGATCAAAATTGTAATCTGCTTCCCTCAGCTTCCTCTGCGGTAAAGTAATTAATTAGTCTCTTTAGATCATTCACTTTCATAACTCAGGCCAAGATGAAGAATGCTGAACATCAAAGAGTTAAAGGAAATAACAGCATCATTTCGTCCTGCATGCCCTTCTTGTGCTCTAGTTAGTAAAATGGTATATTATTGATTCTCTCTACCCGGTGGTGGGATCTTCCTATTGTACACACACACACACATATTAGCTGTGCAAACATGAGAGTAAACAAGCTATTGTTAAAAGGGTAGGTCTTTTTGGAACAAATTGTCACACCTCTACTGACTAATTGCATTCTCTCTGCCTATCATCACATCTCATCAAGGACTGAGTGCAATATAAAGTCTAGGTTGTCATATCTGTAAGTGCAAATTAGATTATGTACCACAAATGTATCATTTAAGTGGAAAAAAATCCTAAAACAAACATAATTTAACATAATTTCCAGTACTCCGCAAACCCTGCTAAATAATTTAGTGATAGGAGAAGGAAAGGTTTAAAAAAAATTTAAAAAATCACTCAGGAAATCACAAACCTGAGGGTCAACCTCTGAAGTTGGAAGGATTCCCAAAACACTGATTACAAACCAAACAGTAGAACAACTACATATACTCAGCCTGACCAGAAACAACACAGATTGGGAAGAGGAGATCACACAGCCAGATCACCATCTTAAAATACAGCTAACAAAAGAAAATATTTCCTTGGCTTTGAGAAGGATTTTAATATAACGTAAAATAACTGAAAATGAAATAAATAAGGCTAAAGCTGATTATTAATGCAAAAGCCAGTTTGCTTATTTAGGTTTAGAACTGAATCAAAACCAATGCAAAATACACTCAAACATGAGTATGAAGAAAGTTATCAGTAGAAGATCAGTGGCATTTGGCCTCTTTTTTTTGCTGCACCCATAATATACACTTGGAAAAATTCAATGCATGGATCTATGCTTTCTGAGTCAGGAAACTGATGCAACAATGATCAAATGTAAGTGGGCACTGAAACAACTCTACTACTTTCAATATTTTTTAACACAGCTGAAAAACAAAGCTGAACTGTACCTGAACACCTACACAAAACTGAACATGCCTTTAAGGAAAAACAAGGTTTTCAGTTTTAATAAATAAAGGCTGCACTACTCAGCCATACACAGTTTTCCTCTTGGACATGTGGCCATGTGTTCAGCAGAAAAACCCCAATGCTGAACTGTGAATTACCTCTGCTCCTTTCTGGCAGAGGTAGCCTAGGCTGAGATCAGTCTAATGTGATCAGCCTTGTCCATATTTCATCTACTGCTAGATCTCAATCTTCCATTTGTATGTCCCTAAAGCAATGAGTGAATCAAACCAGCCATCTGGGCAGGCTCTGTAAATTGAACATTTCCTTTTAATGTTGCCAATGAAAACAATTAACCTAGGCATTTCTAAAGCCTTGCTTAAAAGTAATTTGGTATTTTAAATTCATTTTTTCTCTTCTATAAACAATACTTTTCCACACCAGATTGCTCCCTCTACTTAGAAAAAAATGTATCATTTATAATAGACAATAAAGTATTTAAATAGTGGCAGTGACTCCTATGCTGCAATGTTTCCTCTGCAAACTCCTATGTTTCCTCTGCCAGTCATCAGTAAAACTGAAAATACTTTTGTTGATAAAGTAAAAAGAAATGTAAAATATAAGTGTGTTGAAGAATATACTTCAATTTCGGCATATAATTTGTAGATAACACTAAATTGGACACATGCTTTTAAAATGTAATCCATCAGATCATTTCTAAAAGAACTTATTTCACTTCACTAACTTAAAAAAGTCTGGGTGACTACTTCAGATACAGGAGACAACCCATCCAACATATTTAAAAATGCTTCCATCTTCTAGGCTCCAGCCTCTCATAACTGCCTACTATTCACCAGACCAACTGAGAGGTGAAAACATAGGGAAATTGGTTTTCATCTTTCAAATAACTTTGATTTATTCAGTATTAATAATAAAGATGACATTCTTTTCTTTAGCATCCACAGCTCTTAAGAACTTGCTTAGCATTTTCAAACTCTGTTTCATTCAACCACTTCAGTTATTGTTTCACATTCCATTACATTTTAAAACAGAGTATCTAAATTATTTCCATATTTTTACTGTCAATTGATACAAATGGCCAAGTGTACCAGAGAAGATTAATTTCAGAATGTAAGTATTTACACAAGAATATTTCTGTAGTTCTGCATTTTATTGGCATTACAAAGAGAAACATTGGAACACCAGATTCCTATGCTCTCTGTTTTTATATCAATACACAAGGTTACTCTATTAAGTGTTCACATTACTGTGCATCTCTGTAGTAAGAGATTATAACATATCTTACCCAGACTTTGCTTCTCTGAAATATTTTTGGAAGAATATTAAAGATTGATCACTTTAAAATATTAAAAAGCTCATATGTCATTAAGAATTTAGCTTTGCCTAATTTATAATATTTCAAATAAGCTTCATGAGATGGAAACAGCTGTATTAAGATCAAAAAACCACCAGTGTCGAAGCTGAAACACATAAGGTCAGATAATCATTTTTAATTCTATTTCTGTAACAATTCAACTATTCCAATGAAGTTTTCAATTTTGATGAAATTTCCATCTGAAAATCTGTCAATTATTTTTAACAACGTAGCCATAGCAAAAATTCATATTTGCTGTTTCCTTATCCAGAAAAAAACCAATAGATGCCAATTCAAAAGGTAGTAACTGACATACAATTCTTATTCAGTCATGGAACTTGCCATTAAACTTCATGTCTCCAATGAAGGTCTTGGATGAGTAATGGCCATATTTTCCTAGTACAGTTTCTGCAAAATGGGCTGAATGCATCATTTTTTGTTACAGTGTTCAGCAGCACACGTACAGCTTCCTTTTGATGTGTGGCTTTTATCAACCTGCAGTGATAACACAGACATTTTCCTGGAGCTCCTCACAGAGAACCAGCAGCAAAAGTTGTTGGAAATGTACCTTTGATGATGACAGAGCTGAAAGAAAGCCTACCTAGTAAAGTGTGCAGCGATTTCTAGTAACTCTACTTATGTTACAGATGTCCTCACATAATCTGGCAAAGGGTTTCTATAAAAGCGAGGAAAACATTATAAACCTTTACTTTAACAGTGAAGAATTCACCCATTCTCAAAATCCATTACATTTTACTTTGTATATTGATGGTAGGAAGTCCAGCAGTGTCAGGAGAGTATGGCTCCAGAAACCTCCCAAAATCCCAAAAAGCTGCTTAATAAGTTAGGGAAAGCAGATCTCAAGCAAAGCCGTAGAGGAGAAGATGGTTTGTTTGTGGATCAGTGGGATGGATAATTCAGCCTGGAGGGGAGGAGGGCAGACACAGGTGCTGCTGGCAAACCCAGGCCACCAGAGCCAGTAAAGCAGAACTGGCTCCAGGAAAGGCACAAATGATCAAAGTGACAAATGAGGGGGAGGAAGGGGATGTACTAAGGAAAACCTTGAACGCGAGGGCAGAGATTTAAACGCAAACTTCCTGAAACAAAGGGAGGTCAGCTGAAGAAATGGAATCTGAAGGATGAGGAGGACTTAAACTTTTTGCCCTAAGCAACAACATTAGTATCAGCAATGGAATTTGCAGGAACTAGGGGATGGGAAACCTCAGCAATAGGTATTAGAGGCTGCAGAGGAAGTAATCACCATCAGTACGGGAAGTGAGGGTCTGCACAAGAATTTTAGCTGTCTAGACAGCAAGAAAAAAAATAATATTAATAAAAAGATTTTGAAAAAAAGACAAAAAAATTAAAAAAAGAGAGAGACAAAGCAGACTTGACCTGGAATTCATGGAGGAAACAATAGAGAAGTCTAGGACACAAATTCTTTTTTGCACAATAGATAAAAACAACCAACAACCTGCAGGTTGCAGGCTTGGCTGAAAGCAAAAAATATATACTGATGGCATCTGCAATAGGAGACCAACAGGCAATATGTGCTTTGTAGACTTTTAAGAGTCAGAATAAGACGAGAGGGGATAAGAGGTGAGAAACAGATCTGATCCCAGTCAACTGTGTAAAAAATGACAGTATAAACTAAAAAATGAAGCACCTCAAAAATGAAAAGTATTTAAAACTTGGAAAGCCTAAAGACCCAAAAGACACTGTCACTCTGCAGAGCTCCAGAAGGACTGTGAGAAATAAACAGGACCCACTCAAGAAGCTGCTGAAAGATTATATATGTGACAAGAAGGAGGAAAAGCAAGAAAGGCAGGCCAAGGAAGGCTCAGGAAAGTCTTTGCTGACAGTACCACAATCTAATGTTCAAGAATGATGACAGAATACAGGTGATGGATTTTAGCCAGGAAAATGCCACTGAAATGTCACAAGAACAGCTCAAAAAACCAGGCTAGCAGAGAGGAGAAGGTATGATGGGATTATTAGAGTACTGAAGGCAAAGCCCGAGACACACAGAAATGGCCAGAAAGTGAAGCAAAGGCATTAGCTGGATTAAAATTTTCTACTTTATTTTTTAAATTGAAAAATACCCTTGTTTAACACATTAGTAAAACATAAGAAATGCTGCTCAGCTCCCACCCATTTCTGCAGGGGTTGTCTGAGTTCAACTCATTCCAAGATGAAAGCCAGTATTAAAATTGTACTAGACACTTAAACATCTTCATTAAAAGAGATAACTAAAATTCTGTATAGCCAACCTTCAAACATCCTAAGCAAGTCTAAACAAAAGTCAGCATAAAACATGTTTTAGCACACATTCTCTTTGAACATAACAAAAAAAATACAACTCGGGAGAGCAGATCAAGGCTAAGGTTCAAAATATTTTTACATGAAAGACAGAATTTCATTAGATAATATAGGTCAGCCTGACACCCATCCCTCCCCTAATCCATGGATGTATTTTAATGTGGAGTGCCATTTTACGTCAGAGTTACATGCGCTATTGACACAGCATTGACATCTCTGAGAATTGATTAGATGGTAGGATTGAAACAAGAAAAACTTAGCACAACTGCCAAAACAATGCCTTCCAGAAACCCAGTGGTTTTCTCTTTCCAAAAATACAGCTACAGTTTGAAACATAATGACTATATTCCAAACTGAACACAAGTTTGGCATGCACCGCTGTACATTTCTAGCATATTTTCAGAGACACACAAAAAAAGCACATTAATTTCATCTCATATGTGTGTACTATTTACACATGTCAAGTTACCTTCATGCATCAATTATAACTCAAGTGAATAAAGCACCTTCATTGCATAAATTAAAAATGCTTATGCTTCAAAGCATAAATTAAAATTAACTTCTAAGATACAGTCTAAAACTGTCTGGTCTTAAAAAAACCTCACAATAATCTACACATTTATTTACACAAGTACTGTTTCAAAATTTACTTGTCTTTCTTATCTCAGGAAACACCTTACTATTTTAAATAAGTGTTAACAATTCAAAGTAGTTGAATGTATGCAGAAACTTTTGCTAAAAAGTGGCCAGAGGCTGACAGTTCCCTCCCTTTCAATTTTCATGTTCTAAAATTTGTTTTTGTTCTCCCCTGGAACAAAATCAAACCATTCTGTATAACACAAAACCAGAACTGTCAAAACTTTTTTTTTTTTAGATCAAACTAGGCTTTTCTATTTAAGAACTGTGAACATCTACAAATTCAAATATCTGCTTTAGCCCAGATCAGGCTTCCATACCTAAATAGGATGATTAAAATTGCTCTAGAGTAACAAAGGGGTTTTTTGTGTTGGATGCTTTTTTTTTTTAACTTATAGTAGACTAATTCTTTGTTGCTGTCTGCTACTGCTATGTCCTAATTATTAGGCTGCACAGTAAGAACTCCTTCACTCTTTCTCAGCTTTGAAGAAACAATATACAGCACCAACATTTCATTACACTGGAATACTTTCAACGTGGTTTGCTTTAATGACATAGATGTGACTACCAATTTCTTGCCTTTGAAGTAAAAAGTTTCAGCCTTATTTATAGCATGAATGGTAGAAGCTGAAGGATTTTCTTCCCACTTGCTTATTAAAAATGAAAATAAAGACAAAACATGGTTGTTGGGAGAACAAGGTATCATAAATCAAAGTCAAAGCACAATGACTTTGTGTTCATCTTTTCTTTTACCAAATGATGTATCAGAAAAAGGAGGTAAATCTAACAGTCAACTTCTGCATGAGATCTAAAGCTGGGCTTAATTTACTAAAAAGCACTCACACTAATTATCTGGATTTTGGCTCCAATGATAAAAAATTAGGGAAGTCCTGGATTCTTCTCGTCTTGATGAGGCAATCCTTCATTCACAGCAGGCTGTACTGGAACAACCTGCACACATACTGAGGCATCCTCATGCACAGCTAAGGAACCACAAGTACTGCCCCCATAACTCCTCCAAGCTCTCATGGTGCTACTGTCCTCCAAAGCCAGGGGGTTGGCTGATGCAGGTCAGGATGCAGCAGCAGAGAGTGCAGATCATAACCAAATCCCTCCACATATTACTGGATTTCACTCCTTCACAATCATATTATTGGGAGAATAAAAGAGGATCTGATGAAACACCAAAAATTTGAAATACTAAAAGCAAGGAACATGAATCAGATCAGCTTCAGCAAGCTGAACAATTGCATTTGGTTCACTTGAAACCTGTCCCAGCCATGGTTTAGACACACTGTACCTATGGCTGACCTAAAAGCCACCCTGATCATGAGAATTACAATGTCAATCAAGTGGTCAGTGGCTATATATTCTGTTCTTCCTTAAAGTGCACACAAACTCTAAAATGACTGCTGCTAAATATTTTGGGCAGGGTGTTGAATTCCTTTCCAAAGATTTTAACAGGCAAAATAACTAATAGCTTATAATCTTCACTCCAGACTCTGTGCCAAGCCACACTACAGTTGTCCTAACCTTACTGAATCCTTTATCTTCAAGAATATTTCCTTCATTGACTTAGAATAATTTATTTTTCTCCAGCCACCCCCCAACACTAAAACCAGCATCCCAGTTCCACTGGGAGTTGAAAAGGAATTTTTCTTAAAGTTCATGAAAACGCAAACCTTTTGCACAAGAAATAATTGGCATCTGCATTATAACTGGAGACTTCAACTAATGGAACAGAGGCCCAGGACAGTAAAAGACAATTGTACTGGACAAAATAAAATAAACAAACTCCAGCCTCTGATGATGAAGTAGAGGGCTAGGAGAATGTCTGAGCAGAAGTCTGAAGAATCCTTTCCTACTGGGAGGCTATGGTCAGGAGCCTCAGTGAAGGCTTGGACCATCAGTGGTAGAGAAGAGGAGCAAGAAGAGTCAGTGGGATTTACTGGAAGCTTTTGGTGGCCTTTGGTGTTAGAGGAGGATTTCAGGTGAGCAAGTCTATAAGGATTATGACAGTACAAGCCAGTAGCTTAGCAGAAACCATAGAAGCTTACAAGCACCTGAGGATAGGAACTGTAGGAGGCAGAGGTTACATGTTCTGTGAGAGACTGGGGGAGATACTTCAGGTCACCTCAAACCCCACAGTCCCCCCTCCTCCACTGAAGAGGTCTCATGTCCCTTCTGCAGGAGGAGATCCTCATCACCCATATGACTCCCCACAGCAGCTGTCAAAGAAATAGCAGGGGCTATGGCTCTACTGTTCACTGTGCAGAGGCAGGGGTGAGGCAAGGCTAAACTGGTGATTGTGGTGACTGAAGATGGAGAGAATAACCACTGTGACTGGGAGAGGCTGCTCTTCAGCAGTTGCCACATGTGGTTGACAACTCACAGCACCTGTCAACCAGAAACTCAAGGATAATTTATCCAGACACGCTCCAGCTCTTTCAGCAAGATAGGCAAGATAAACACGTGGTAGTTTAAGTTTAACACAAGCGTTTAGCTTTAGTACCTTCTTTTGAAAAGAAACCTCACTGTTTCGCAACCCTGGGTAACTGCTTATTCAGAACCTCTCACTGAATATTTAAAGTAACTCTGTGGCTACAGAAGATCAGACACGAAGCTGTACTGGGCAGTGTAACAGGCTTCTGAGCTGGATGGATGATGCTTAATTGCTACCAAGTTTTTGAAAGCAAGTCAAACTTTTTTTTTTTTAAGTTGTTTTCCCTGATACTTAACTGATACTCCTCCTTTCAGGTTATATTTGTTGAGAAAGTCACTGTTAGTATTTAACACTTAACAACAAAAGCTTTCAAACAAGATTGCAGCTATTTAAAGATCGTGAAGTACCACCACTGAAACCATCGGAAAAAAGCAATGCTGCCAAAACATCAGTGCTCTACACAAACGCGCAAATAAAGTTAAGTTCTTAGATATCCTTGTTTAATGTATGGTGCTTAACAGATGGATTGCAGTGCCTTTGCCTAGGGCTGGGAGAGAAAGTAGCCTGCGGTATGAAGCCTCTGGAATGAAGGGCAGCAAGTCCCAGCAACGCCAAGGCCGGCTGCTGGAAGGAGGCGGGTGGATAGGCCAGCCAGCACCCCAAAAAACCAGGTGACAGTCGCACCATCCGCTCAAAGGCTCCCAGCTCCGACCAGGGCCAGCCAGGCGGCACATCAGGACAGGAAAAGTGATTACTCATGCCGCCGGAGAGAGGGCAGCGGGAGCGGGGCCGAGCCTCACGACCCCTCCGAACCGGGCTCCGTGCTCCTACCTGGGGGGCCGCGAAGGCGGCGGCGGGCGGCGGCCCGCGGGGACGCGTCTCCTCCTCCTCGGGCGAGTCGTCCAGCAGAACTTTGCTGCTCTTGTTGAGCTTCCACATGGCGGGCGCGGGGCGGCCCCGCTGCGTCCCGGCAGCGAGCGGGCCGAGGCGGGCGCGGGCGCTG
>VXBR01001458.1:789725-817613 GCA_013400215.1 Cisticola juncidis
AAGCGCCGGCCGATGCTGTGGGGAGTGCGGATGGCGCTGCCCTGGCAGCGGTGGCAGCGGGATGTCTGTGAGGGTAACGCGGGGCACTCGGAGGTGAAGCTGAACCCGTCTGGGTAGCGGGACTAGCGGCACCCGCAGAGCACCATATAGGGCCCGACAACTCTGCAAATGCTCCTGGCGCACCCACCCGTGGACCCTGCCCGTGTGCTGCGGGTGTGCTCACCAGCGCGCCTACCTGTGCAGCCACCTGTGCACCCCGCGGGCACCGGGGGTCCCCCAGGAAGGGCAGCCTGCACAGCCTGCACCGCAGGCCTGCTCCCCTTGACCCATGCACCAGGGTGGAAAAGCCTCGTGCATCCGGCTGGAGTCCAGTGACTGCCAGGAGCTCCGAGTTTGATGGCTGAATGATCCAGATTTAATGCCCTGTGTACCAGCTGGTATTTTCATTGATTCTTAGTTTTCATACAGATTTGCTACAATACTTTTCCATTAAAATCCCCACCTAAGCACTCCTTTATCCATTATTTTGATCTGTGAATTCGGGTCAGATATCCAAAGAACCAAGAAACTACTCTAAACCTACCATTTTTGGTTGTTCTCTTGCATCATGCTGCTATGAGTTCACTAGTGAAAGTCAGTAACACTTAAGGATCCCTCACGACAGAACCTGCAGGTCTTGCTGTGACTGATCCCTTGGGGGCCGGGCAGCAGCAGCCGGGGAGCAGCAGCAGCAGCAGCCGGGGAGCAGCAGCAGCAGCACCCGGGGAGCAGCAGCAGTCGGGGAGCAGCAGCAGCACTCAGGGAGCAGCAGTGCATTGCTGGGATGTGTTTTGGGTGCAGTGTGCACCCACCTGCCAGAGCAGAGAAGGGTTCACCCGCGGGAGGACAGCAGCTCCTGCGGGACAGTCCCTCCGTGTGCTATCTGCTGCCTTCAGCTCCCATCAGCGGCAGAAGGACAGATTCCAGATTTGCAAATCAATGAGGAAAGGGCTTTTTCTGTCACAAAATGTCCTATGTACTAAGCTAACCATCATAGTTTTAACTATAAAATCTCTTTTGTACCGATTCTGGGTTTCTGTAATGACTTAGGAATGCTGTGTAGCTAACTATAATTTGTATCTGATTCCACAGGAGATACATTCACTTGGACCTGTAACCACAGAATTTACAACACTGCAGTTTTAACCCTCTGTCTTGGAAATGAACTTCACAAAATTGTATCAATGAGCACAAAGCAAGTGCACAAGTGTTTGAAGAACTATAAAAGCCTTTAGTTTTGCATTAAGTTTTCAAACAAAGTCTTCTTTATCTCATTTTCAATCCCTTATCTTGTGAGACTAAAAGCTACTAAAAAGTGAAGCAACAGAATTTCCTTTCACATCTTGCTTGCATTAATATTAACTGAATCTCAAGAGGGTAGGAGACAAAACAGATTCTTGGTTATTAAAGACAGATCAGGTTTAGCATGTATTTCCTCTAGAAGGTCAAGTCAATTTATAACTAGTGCTTTAACCTCTCACTCCTTCAAGTTTATAAACAAAAATATTTCTAAGTTATATTGGCACAAGTTTGTGTAACTTTAAGTGTAAAGCAACCAATTTTTTTTTCAATTTGAATTCTGTATTTAGACCTTGAAAAGATCATATATGTTATTTGTCACCACATTACTAGTGACCCTACTATTTTAATCCAATGCCTTCCTTCCTGTTTTTTCTTATGGCTGCCTGAAACACCAACTCTACCATTAGGCTCAAATCCTGCACATACTTACGATTCTGCTCAGTTTTGGTTTCACTAAGAAATTCACACAGCATTCCCAATACACACAAAATTAACTACATGCCTTTGGTATTTTTAATTTTTATTAATTTTGATTTCTTTTTCCCCCTTAGGTTTTCTCCTAAGATCTTGAACTTCAGTGTGAAAACTTGGCTTTACTTTGGTCACTGAAAATCAACCCAGTTGACTTTAGAGAGATGAGATTTTCAGTTCACATTTTCTATTTATCTTCAAGACCCCAGGGCTTGGCTGAGAACTATCTCATGTTCTTCTGAGAAAAATATTATTTTTTGCTGATCTATTCTAAATTTATTATTTCCTTTTAAAGTTAATTATACACAACTAATCAAATTTGTTTTTCCAGAGTAAGAAGCTGACATCTGCCAACTGGATCTGCCTAGGGTGAAAAAGTATAAAAACACTTAAATACAAACTTTCTTCCTCTAAGAAACTATATTGTCATATGTCCCTAAGTTGTATTCAGGGGAAAGCTGTGAAAACCTGTTTGAGAAAATTCTTGCATGGTATTTAAAATGCCATGATCATCCTTATAAATAACATTATGAGAAAAAATTGATGATTCCTCTTCTGAATTCTGATCCTGTCTCCCTTAAGGGAGCATAGAGCTGGGAAAAATATGAGAAGTAACAGAAAATGCAGCCTTTGTCTGTGACTCCCAAGGAGTACTGAGCAGTTTCAAAAGCAAAGCCAGACAACATGGTTTTAGCAGCCACTTCATGACCTGGCAAAATATTATGCTGCTGAAAAATATGTTTCTCCTTTCCTCTTTTACTCCAGGCTCTGACCCAGGAGAGAAAAGGATGGAGTTATTTTGCTGGCCTAAACCAGGCTCTCAGGAGACAGAGAGCAAAAATGAGAAAAGTGAAGAGCAGTAAGGAGGTGATCCCCTGTACCGTACCAAGTAACTCCGTGACAGTGTCTTTAGCATACTTCCGTGACTCCAGGCTGCAGGACCTTTGGGTATTACCAGACTTCAGGTACATGCACAATTGTTTCAGGTACTGGATCCATCCCAAAAGCTCTCAGCTTGCCTTTCAAATCCCAGCAACTATCCATGGCATCTCCCACTCCTCTGTGCCACAAGCAGTATCTCATGTGAGTGGCCTGGCACCCTTCCTGACAGACTAACCTTGCTGTGGCTGCAGTGCTGCTGTTCCAAGCAGGATGCTTGGACAAACCCATGTTGTGCTAGAGATGACACATCCACCACTGCTGCCACCACTGCCAACCTTCCCAGCTGCACTGGTGCTCAGACCTCAGCCAGGCTGTTGGACACCACTCTAGCACAATGAGATTCACCACTTCCCACCAGTGCTAGGCACACACCACAGGCATTAGGGAGACATCCCCGTCCCACTGCAGGGGCCCACTGTTAGCCATTTCATGGTGAAAACTCTCTTTATAGCACTGTGCCAGAATACAGCATAGGCACTGGAGTATCTGCATATCCTTCCCTGGATTCCTACCCCCATGTGTTTTTCATTTGCTGGACACTGATAGTGCCAGAGTCCCAGTCTGGAATTTATCTCATGAAAGTTTAAATGCCTAGCTGTCATATCTCGATTATTCTCCCTTTCTAACTTGTGAAGAGCAACACTGTGTTGTTTTCCATTTTTCATCTTAGCTTTCTGGAGTGTTTATTGTAGACATTTACCGGCAACTGTATCAATGTTCACAAAAATAAGCAATGCCAGGGCTATATCTTTTGAACTGCAGAAAAGGAGGAAGGTTCAGCAACTAGTAATACCAGAGTTCTGGGCAGAACTTTCTTCTTCATGTTTTACCCCATGCTTCCTAGCAGTTCCCTAGCCAACTTCAAGCTAAAACATATGTGATATGTATGAGAAAATACATATTGTGTGATAAAATATACAATTTTTAGTAATATGATTTCTGGATGACTACAGTACATGAGTTCTGCAAGTCATCACAAAGGTCCAAGTTCATTCAAATGCAATACTTACATGTCACTTATATATAGGTGTGTAAGTCACATTTATTACAGGAAAGCTATTCTAGACAATTCAAAAAAGGTTGCATTCTGCTCTTTTGGGATTTTTAGTATAATTCTCATTTAAAATAAAATACAAATATAGCTGGTTTAGAAGCCAGAAAACACACCAAGGTAGCCTAACCTTCCTTTTTAAATTCTCAAGGCTTACCAATAGAAAGGTGAGGTCTAACCCTACAGGGGAAAGGAGATATTCTGTCTCTAGCCATACTCCATTCTTACTGATAACAAACCCACTTTGATTTAAAATACTGACATGTATAGGAAAGCTGTTTGTGACTTGGCATGTAAGTTAGTCAGTGTAGATCTTTGTCCAAAGAAAATGTGTAAGAGAGAAAAGCAAAATACTTTTGGAAAACAGACTTGTTTTAAAAATTGACAGTGGGTTGAATCAACTGTAAGTCAGTTCAAGAAATACCAAGAGTCCTAGAGGAAGCAGATTATTGCGTGCAAATGCATGCTAAATTAATTTATACTTTGTCATTATGATTTATTATATAGATTTTATGTCCCAAGGGATGACATAGCAAAAATAGAAGAAGGCCAGAACTGATGACAAAGACTCTTAGACATGGAAAAATACTGTTATGAAGATAGATGAACACTCTGCTTTAAACCAGAAATAAATATGAGGAAATGGAATAAATGTACACAGAAAAATACTGGAAAGGTGGATAGAACTAATAGAATTGCTTCTTCTCATCAGATATAAACAAGGAAGCATCCATTTAGACAAAAGATCATGCATTTATAACTGAAAAAGGAAATAGATGTTTTTCAACAGTGTAATTGCACACTGTGCAAACTCATTTCCGAAGAATGTCATTGAGGCTGTATTTAAGAAACAGGAACTTCATAAGGATAACAAGAATATCAGGCAGCACAAGTAAACCCAAAAAAGCTAATAGTATTAGGCCCAGATTTCAAGTGTTATGCTAATTTTCACAAGCTAGATTTTAATAAAATGAAAATATATTCCATTATTTTCCACTGCAGGATTTCTTGTAATACACATCAAATTGGTAGGGACCTCTGTGGTAAATAGAATATTACATAAAGCACATCACTACCTAACATCTCTGATCTTACATCCCTTTTCTTTTTCATAAGTATTTTCAAAAAAAATTCCTAAATACAAAAAAGTTAAAATAAACTGAAACAGTGATGTTCTCTGCAATATCTACACTGGATAGAAGTGCACTGGAAAGATTGCAAATACTATGATTGCATTGTCTGCAGGAAACAAATGTCATAATCCAAAGAAGGTGAAATTCTCCATTCTTTGAGGTATGCTGTATTTTGTATTATGTCAATCACAAACTGTTTTTCAAGATATCTAGTGCATTTCCAACCTTTAATTACCAAAATCTAACAAAAGTGAAAAATTGGGAGATTAACTTCTGACTATTTACACCACAGAGTATGTGGTACAACTCATAAGAATACTCTGATGACTTTGCCCAGAATCACTCAAGAAGTGTAAATGTTATCAAACATGCATCGTCCTGTAGAATACTTGGTGATTGGTTTTGCAGTAGTTAAGAGTTAAATATAATGCACCCTCCCCAGTATTTTATTTAAGTTAACAGTAAAACTTTGATGGCAGATTCAGGCCTTCTCTGCCTGGTGAACTGGAAATCTCAACCTGAGAATTTTCATGGATATACCATCACTCCAAACAGGCAAAGATCTGCAGGTAGGGCCTTTTGTTTTGTAGTTCCACAGTTATCTGATAAAAACAGGGTGTGCTGGGGGACAAAAAGAGAGACTGACTTGCCCCCACTCAGCTACCTACCAGAGCAGCAGCTCTGACCCCAAGTGACATCTCTGCACTGCAGGAGTCTGCCTGGCTATAGCAGACATGGCCTCAGTTTTCTTTGGAGAGCCAATTCTTACCTGCAGTTTTGATCCAAATTTACAGCACAAGGGCACTGAAGAGCACAAGGCTCACCTCCAAGTTCTCTTCTTGCTCAGAGAATTGTGAGGCCATTAGTCACAAAAAAACTCCAAAAAGATGGACAGCAAAAAGATATTGGTGAAGAAAAATATGACTGAAACATTCCAGTTCAGTGCTTATTCTGCTGGTTAACATCAGCAGTGGGAAGATAACAAAGGAAACTACTCAGTGTAAAGGGGGAATCTCAAGGCACTGGCACATGACTCTCCTGGGACCAATTATTCCTCAAGTATTTCTCAGTGATGCTGTGAGCACATAAGCTCTCACTAGACCCTGTAGAAAGGAGAAAAAAAAAAAAGAATGAATTCCTGTTTGAACCATATTAGCTGTCTTTCTCCCTTTTAGAGCCAGGTTTTAGCCCAGCCATAACCAACCCTTCAAGCCCTTTGAACAAAAGGGGCTGGATGGAAAAAATAAATAAGTGAACAAGTGATTCCAGGCGATGAAAAAAGATTACAAGGAGAATGTGTGAATGTGTCAGGCTCAAAAGTAGATTGATGGGCACTGGAGGAGGGCAGCCCCCAACAACATCAGTCACTCCTGGAATGTGTCCAGGGAAGCCATGGGTGCTGCCCACCAGTGCTCTCTTTGTCAGCAGGAGAAGATGAGGGACTGGAAGCAGATGATGCAGTTGGCAGGATACCCTCATTGAGTTTGTGTCTCATGGTGCTGTGAAAGGCCACTTTGGCTGTAACCAGGAGGAGACTGATGAATAGGTCTTGTGTCTGCTGCCCATTGTGTTATAAACATCTCAAGTGATCATTAACAAAAAATGTGTTGGAAGAATAAATACTCTTTAATCTAGGCAAAAATGAAATACTGTTCTGCAGTGAGCAAGCCTCCTTTTTTATATGTCATGTATGATTTAAGACAGAATTTTGTTTATTTGTAATTTCTATTCTTCCCTGACATTTAAAATGTTCTTTATTTGTTGTACTAATAATGGGCTTCAGATGTGAGAAAACAAATTACATACTTCCTTTGTAGTGCAACTTCAGTGCAATGATCTGAAAGTACTCACATATTAGTGAAATAATCCTGACAACATATTAGTCAAAATACATCTTCATAGCTCAAAACTCCAACTTACCTTTTTTTTTTTGCCTCTTTTTCAAAGTTAGCTATTACTGGAATAAAACAATAAATCATCATTAATAATAAAGCAGTATGTGTGCTTGAAGCCAAAATACACAGATTTTCTAGCAAGCACTGTGAGATCTTTTACTAAACAAGCAGCAACATCCTGACTTCATGTTCTTGCTGTTTATCCACTAGCCCACTTTCTTTTCCAATTCCACATCTACACTAACAAGCACTGTTGCAGAACTGTCACCAAGTAGTCACGGACTGTGTATCTACAAATACATTTTTTCAGCAATCAAAACCTCAAAATATTCTCATCTGAGTGATACAACCTTCCCAAAGCCACTGATGCTTTTATCAAGCCTACAGATGAATAGGAACATAGATGTTGCCTCATTTATATCTTTCTTAACAATTTTCCAGTTCCACAATGCCTTGTTCCCTCAAAGCAATTGTCCCACTGTGGTTTTGTTTTCTATTGCTTTGCATTGATCAATGTGATATGAAAATATCACATCTGAGAAAGACTTTTTATTTTCTCCACTGCTAGCTCAAATTGCAGGCAGGCAGTCATTGCCTCACACGAATTGTGAAGACACCTAAACATCATGCTTCTGTCTGCAGAGAAGGAGTGGGAATATCCTCATGCTGGAGAGAAGGGAAGGTGTAAAGCTGTTTATCGTGCAGTTGTAGCAATAGCCAGGTTTGTGAGGAATACAGAAGAGATGCAAGTCAGGGAATGAGAAGCAACATTGCTAAAAGACAAATATCCTTTTGGAACAGTAAAGGGACATGTGTTTCAGTATGGCTGAACCAGGCCCAAAGTCCATTTGCCCCAGCACCCTGTCTCTGACAATGATGTTTAAGAAAAGAAACAAAGCACGGAATAAATCCAGTGTGGTACTTCCTGCGGCACATCCTGCCAGCATTAGCTTCCTATTCCAGAGACTGTATCAGCATCTTTGGTTTTAACAAGCCTGATGGACTTCTATTCCATGAGTTTTCACTATGGATTCAACTTTTCTCCATAATATGTATTTACTTTTCTTTTTTTCTTTTAAAACTCAATGAGAAAGAAAACCACACAAAAAACTTGGCTTTTATGCAACAGAAGTTAGGAATGTTAATAGCATGATGGGAAACCTTATGGGGGTCACCTGGCCATATTCCTGTGGCTGGAACTGTGCCATCCACTGCAGAAAGTTCCCTCTATGTCACTGCAGGACAGACCTGAGCCCATCTGAGCCCATCTCTTACTTTCCACAGCCACAGTGCCCAGCACTCAGGTGTGCTTCTGCTCAAGCACAGACCTTCAGAGCATGATGGAACTTACAGTAATTCAACTTTCTCTTGCTGACAAAGGATAAAGGTCAAGTCCAAACAGCCCATTAAGCATCTCAAGTGTTATTTTTATTATACAATACAGACTCATAATCTCCTGCCCTTTTAAACTTTTGGATCTATAATCTGTGACTAGTAGAATGCCAGTGGAGTCCGGAATCTGAGAAATGTACTTGGTTTCTATTGTAAGGAGATAAAGAATTATACATAGTATAGAAGCATACTATGGATAGTGCAATCAAAGGCACTGAGAAAATTAAAAGATTGAATAGCATTGGAAGAAGTATAAATACTAGCTAAGCAACAAAACTGTTCCAGCTGCCTAACAGATGGAGTTAGAGTTATGGCTCATGAAATTGTGACCATATATTTTCCATAGAATTCTGTAGAAAAAAACCCTTGTTATTCATGAAAGTTGAAAATTTAAAATTATTTTAATACAAGCTATTTTCATCTCAATAAAGCTGTGATTGAATCTTTTTCAGAGCAAAACATTTTGCAATTAAGGATTTTGCTTACTGCACTTTGGAAGTCTTTAAAATGTGGATTAAATTATATTTGCTCCTTACTTATATAGTTTTACTGTTGATTTGACCTTGATTTCAATTTGTTTACTTTGCTTCTAATATATGCAAAGTTACATTAAAAGTGCTTTAATTCTGAAGCAGTGTCCACACAGAATTAAAGGCAGTTTCACTAATACAATAATTCCAAGTCACACCTGTAGGTGGTTCAGATCATTTTCCTGAATGCTTCTACATAATCAAGGCTGGTGTGACATGCTAATATGGGAGACTGCTGCAGTCCTGGGAATGAGAGTCAGGAAGAGAGCTATAAATATTTCTAGAGAAGTTATTACTCAGTTTTGATTATTAATTAGTTTTCTAATAAAGTATGCAGGAGTCAGTGGCATTTGCCCAAATTTGCCTGCATTATTTGCCATTCCTATTAATTTTCTTTAGCATGAGAAAAAAAAACAACCCATGCATGGGCTAATGATGCAAGATGGAGTTGGATTTTTCTTTCCATGCTTAGACCAAATCACTGAAATCTTGATCTCACTGATATAATTGTTAAAGTTTTCCCTGACTTTAGCAGAGGTGTATTTAATTCAAAATAACTTCATACAAAAGGGAGAGGAAAAAATTGCATATGTGCAGTGTAGAAATAGCAATGTAATCTAAAGAGGTATTTTATCAGATTAGTTCTTGGTTTCTCTTTTATGCCTTTGAGATTGGTATTAAAAAAGAGATTTTATCCAGTTAAATTTCACAAGAGAACGATTTGCTTCAGTTGGTTCAAATCCTAGTGAAAGGAGTGATTTTTTCATGACTTTTTCCTCTTGATCATGGCAGTACCTAACCTGAAAGGAGACCTTAGGTTAGCAACATTTCTTCAGACAGAGATTTATATAAAATGTTCCTGAACAAATAGTTGAAATTAAGGGCATAAAACATCTAGTAGACGTTGGAGCAGGGTCTTAAATTCTGGTTTGGTAATGTTTATCCAATTGTGTAGATTATTTAAATTTAGAAAACCTGTATAACAGTTTCCATGGCTGTGTATTTCAGTTTTCATACAAACATAAAGTCATTAAGGTTTTCTTGTCTTTAATCTCAGCTTCAATGACAATAGTTTTCTCAGTAATTAGCTATTCCGAAAGCAGATCTAAAAACCAAAGGGATTCCAAAATCAAGTTTTCACCAATCAGTTTTTGCATTTTGCTTTTTGCTCTTCTCGAGGCACTAGCATATAAAGCCAGTGAGGCTCTCCAAAGAAACTGGCAGCTTGCTACTTTACAATTTCCTTCATGTATCCCCAGTGAGATGTAAATATGAAATAATCTAGACTTTCCACCTTTTATACAGCACCTAAAATTTCAGATCCAAATAAATTTTCCCCCAGGAGTTCACTAGTAACATGATCAGTTTTACTTAACAGAAGGGTCTACTGTAAAGCAGATACAGGTGAGAGTTACTTTCTGAAAGCTCACATTGCTTTTTGTGTGTTATGCTTAGTGTAGGGCAGATAATAGAGACCATGTCCCTTATGTTTGGCAGTAAGGGAATATAAAGCTTGCTTTAGCCACAAGGGGCTTATGCCAATATAGGAATTCAGTTTAGGCTAAAGCTGGAGAGATTTATACTGGCTGAGAATTTGCTTATGCTTTAAGAAGCTTACTTTTATTTAGAGAGTTCAGAGATTTTAGGAAAGGCTTCAATTAGAAGAGTTTATCTTCTGTAGATATATTTACATACCGGTACTTATTTCTCAAAAGAATTTTGTAACTTAAATTTGTATAACTTTTATTTAGATTTAAAGTAATGTAATTCAATTTTTTCCATAGCTTTCCTTTCCTTTATTTCATCCACTGTTGATGAGTTTACATGCTCACTATTACAATTACACTGTAGAATCACTAAATCTTTGAAATTCCACTGTATCTTCCTCCTGAATTTAGAAGGCTCAATACATACTTTACATAAATCCTTTTGCTTTTAATACCATAATAGTTCACTATCAGGACAGAAATTTATATCTATTAAAGAAATTCATATGCTTCAGGAAAGGTGAAGATTGATATCAAAAAGAATAAACTTACATTTCCTATGAGGGAAAATGTTTAGATTCAGAAATAGCATTGCCTGCTGTGTCTTGTATTGTGTCTCTTGTGCTGCTGCACAGTGCTGTAATCTCATCATTCTGGTTCTGCAAAACTGTTTTCAAACTTCATCTTTGATTTGGCAATTCCCCACTGACCTCAGTTTTGATCTTGAAGGTAAGCAGCCATTATGTGTGCGTGCAAAGCCAGTTATTCTGCATTTTGCTTAAGAACTACCTAGTAAGTACAGTTTCCTTTGAATTCCAGAACAAATAACATCTGGTTTAGCTGTCCTGTGCAAGGTTTCTGAATGAGTTTAGTGGCGCAGGAGTCTGCAGTTGATCAGTTTGCCACTGACTTCAAGGCAAGTATTGAACTGTTTCAAATGGCACATGATATCTCAGCGAAGCCACCAAATCAATGTATTTGCACATGATAAATTTTAATGTTCCTCTTTTGTGTTCTTTGCAAAGAAAGGCTTGGCATCTTGATGTCATACTGCATTACGTCTTTCTTGTGTGCACTGATGAAAACCTATCAGTGAGGTAATTTCAGAGGGAAGGCAGCACATCCCATTATCCTGTGCTGGGATCTGGGTACCTGGAGTTCTGCTAAATCCTAGTTTGCAATCCAGAAAGGCTGCTTTCATCACAGTTTAAGCTAAACCAGAAGCTCCCTAAGTACAGGGCCTGCAAGTTCCCTGCTCTGCGGCATCCCTGGGTGTCGCAGTGCCTGGTTGCTGGGAGATGGGAGGCTGGCACTTACCCTCTCATCAGTCCAGTATTATGAAGAAAACAATCTCATTTTTACTAGTCTCCTTCAAAGAGATTTTGGTTGCCTGGCCCTCAGTAAGTCTTTTCAGTCTGCACAGATGCAGCTAGGGTGATGGCCTCTGATGGGTGACTAAGCACAGAGACCCAACAGTGGCACATCAGTTCCCAGGTTTTTTAGTGACCACTGTGCCCATCTTTACAAGTATTCATCATGCTGCTGAGGAGAGTTCCACAACAGGCAGGACCTGAGCCCACAAAAATGAGGAATTCCTTTCATGATGCTTCTGTAAACATCTCGTTTCTGCCTAGCAGAGGTCATGTGCCTCTTCACTGCCACTGCAAGAAAGAATGAGACTTTTTTAGGTGGCAGGTACTTGAATGTATAAAATGTTACATATTTTTCTTTAATTACTTGAGCCTTATGCACTTTAGAGATCTGGAGGCATAATTTTACTGTGTAATTTTTGAAGACTTGGACATTACAATATCTCTGACAATAAGTGTAACAACAACTAGGCAAAAAAAAATTAAAGTTCTTAACCTAATTGCATAAAAGCGCATGGAAATTCTGGAGGTCATACATATATGCAGATTTTCAGATTTTCTCCATTAAACAAGCCTGCAGGGAAATGCCTGAGTAAAGCTGTGAATTACACTAGCATAAGAATCAATCGATTTACTCAATAAAAACACCCATCCTAGTGCTGACCCCTTTCTATGAAAAAAGCCACTGGCCTTTCTCCTGAAGGTCTGTGGAAACATTAATGTAACATTAATCAAATCTATTTTTTTTCTTTCAGTACTATCTCAAGCAGGGGTTTTGATGCATATGAGTCTGGGAATGCTTACAGAAACTCACGCCCAAAAGAGATATGAGGGTTTTTGTTTGTTTATGGGGGTTTTAAATTGCTTTCTGAAAGCAGGAGAAGCTAATAATGTTGCATAATCTTAGATGAGAAGCACCATGTCTAAACTGTACAAACACAGCTGGAGGGTGACACAGTGACTACTCCTTATGCACCCATACTGGTGGGGCAGCTGCAGTTCCCATGGGTAATTCCTAGTTATGCCTACTAAGAAGATGTAGATTATGATCAACTGCCCTCCAGAAATCCAGCACAGCCTAATTGAATATGGGTTCCTTGTAGTACCACAGCCCACATTTTTTAATGGAGGAGTTTGTCACTGTTCTTGTAGAATCTTTTCCGGGTGTACTGGCTTTTCTCTGCAGGCAGACATTGCTCACAAAGTTAGGTCAGCAATACAAAATATCTTGATTGCAGAGTAAGTGGTCGTTTTCACCAGTTTAACTGGTAAAAACCAGTGACTTTGCCAGTAAATTTGCTTACCTTGACAAAGTGACAGATGGCAGGGCTGTCCAGTGCAGTGTTTAACAGCACGAGTAGCACTTGTAGCACCAGTGGTAGTCCCAGGGAAAGACAATTCAGTTTCACTTCCTAACCCAACTCTGCAACTGCAGGACAATGAAGGAGATCCATGATTGCAGTGATCTGTAATTTTAACCACAGAATAAACAAAACTGGTAAAAGAAAAGAAGTGGCATATTCTATTTAATGGAACATTTATTTTGTTTTTTATGCATTTGTCAAAACGACTGTTAGTGTGATATTGTGCTATAAATTTGTATGCTATTAAATTTAAAACAATCTGTAAGAAATTTGTCATGCTTATTACTATCACCCTTTTTGTTACCTGGTATTTTATATTTCCCACCTGTGAATAACTGAGATAGCTATCAGAGATGTTATAAAATTCATAAATATTCAAAGAAAATAGTTTTGTGCTGTCTTACAGTAATATTTGTCTGCTAGAAAGTGCAGGTTTTAACTTTGATATAGAAGAATGATTTACAGTGCCTGAAAAAAATGCAGTTTGGAACAGAATGAAGATGTTCTTCATCACAGAAAAACACTGGTATTCAAAACCTCCTTGCTGACTCCCTCAGCCATGTCTCATAAGATATTTCATTGTAAGGTACTGTACAGAAATCTAAAGCTCATGACTTAGCACTGCCAGTGCCTGTGCTTGTGTTACCAGGCTGCTGCAACATAGCATTTGAGTCCTCTGGGGAGGTTTGCAAGTTGTGGCTTGAAGATATTGTGTTGTGGATGAAAACTGAATTGAAGCTTAGAGAGCTCTTATTGAACTGGCATTGCTGCAAAGATTGTGGCTGATAAAAATTTAACCTATGACACAGTAAAACAAAAGAAATGTGTGTTACTTAGGTTATGACATGACCTATAGAAAGCAAAAAAAAAGTGAAAAGCAAAGTTTTATATTCAGTCCAAAATTGCTGTGTGGTGTAAAGGTGACATCCAAAGTGGCCAGCTTTACTCAATGAGCTAAAAAATTTGTTATCCAAGTGCAGTGTAACAAAGCAAGGTGAAAATGTTAAAATTGTAGATCCCAGAGCTTTGTGTGGCCCCATTTTTCCTTAAATGTTGATCTGTGTGTGGAATGGCACAGGATTATATAGGGAAAAAAAACATTAAATAAACCCCATATGGATGAGCCATTCACTCAATTCATAAAAATACTTTTTTTCTGGTGATACAAGCTACTTCATTAGCTTGTATTAGCTATTTGTATTAGCTTCTTTTTATTTGTTGATTTGTTTGGTTGGTTTTTGTCCTTGTAAATACTAGAAGGACAGGGAATCTGTTTTTTTTAAGGTGTGCAAAGCAGAGCTCCTGACCTCCAGTATTTTGTAGTGGATCTGAGCTGCTGATTGCAGAATTGTGCACCAGACACACCTTCCCTGCACTTCAGTTTCCACCAAAAGCACCCCAACCCTGCAGTCTGACAGCCACTGCACAGCCCAGGACACTGTCTCACACTGTACCCCCCAGCATGGGTGCACCTGGCAGCACATGGAGACACAGCCTTCCAGAGGCCAAGCACAAGTGCAAGACAAATGAGAAATGTTAAAAAGAAGATGAAAAAAAATGGGTAATTGAAACCAAGGCTGGAGAAAAGCAGTGCAATCAGATCCTCAGTATTATAAAGCACCTCATTTTGCTTCCTTAGAAAGCTGGAACAAGAGAGAGATCTAAATCTAATCAAACCTAGAAAAATGCTTGCCTTAGTCCTGGGAAGAAAGCAAATCAAATAAACAAACATCAGAGACTGAAAGTTTCAGATGACAAAAACAAAACACAAAGTGTTTATTTATTTATTACTGCAGTAATTTATCTCCAGTTTAAATTTTGGGTTTTTTACGTGACTTACCAAACCTCGGCTCATTCACTTGCAGAACTGGTATATTACTTACCTAGCAGAAGCCTTCCATATATGAATAGATGTGTTACATTCTTTACTTGGCTCAGTGTTTCAGAAATGCTTTTTGAGATTCCTGTCTAACAGGCACAAACTATGAAATATTGTTACTATTGGATTGTATATCTCAGCTTTGTATTAGGGACCTGACACAATGAAAACAACAACAGTGACCCATTTCAATCAAATTGTGTATTTCTTCTGAAACTTGCTGGTTTTATCCATAAATGTGAGCACAGTGGAGGACTGTTTTAGCATATGTGAGGAAGGAAAATGTGTGATCAGATGTAGATACTATTTTTTTTAAATCCATGTTTAGACACCTAAAGGAGATGGAATTAAAAGCTGCTAAACTATTCCAGATGTTACCATCTTGAAAGAGAGCTGGAAAGATTTCTCTCCCTCAGCACCGGCCTGCTTCTTAATAATGGATTCAAGTAATCTCAGATATTCAGTTCTGAAGATGCTGTCTGAAACCTCTGGATATCTGAAACACCCAAATCCTCTATTAGCAGCAGTTAGCCTTTTCTATAGCCTTGGAAGAGCTATGGGACAGCTTTCAGTAAATAGCAGTAAAACCATGTTTGTTTGGGTTTTTTCTGTGTGGAGAAATAACTCCCTGAATCTTATTCTTTTGGATCAGCTGTAGGCAATGCTCTGGCAGAAATACTGACTGCCAATGTACAAATGTTAAGCTGCAGTCAGCAGACTCATCACACTCTAAATATTGTAGCTTGTGGAAAGAAATGCAGTGTGGGAGTAACCTTTTACTCCCTTCTACATACTTGTGGGGGCTTTCTGCCCTTTTGCACAGTTGTAAGTGATTGAACGTAAAGCAAAGCACTACTGGGGGCTGTGGAGCACTGGTGGAAGCAGAGCAGAGCAGGTGACTCCATTTGCCTTCCTGCCAAATAGTTTAAAGGGTACCTTTAGCCCCAGTGTGTGGGTGGGCATTGAATGAGGTCCCTGTTTGCCCAGTGAGGGTATGGCTGAGTGAGGATGCTCAGTAACTAATGATGCACGGGGGAGGATTTTCTGCCCTCAAGAGACCCCATGCCACCCTTTAACCACAGCTGGGACTGCCTGGGCTAGGGCACACATCCATGCTGTGTCAGACAGAGGCACTCAAATTAGCTTTCAGAAAATCATGTGTACAGGAGGCATCCAGCTAGTGCAAACATCAGAACAGATGGGATTTATATACCAATAAACAGAAAATACTCTCCTGCCTCACAGGTATGGCTGAGGTTTGGTCCTTCCCTTCAAGGCTTAATAGTCTGTGGAGAACAAAAAGAGCCTGTGAAGTGCTTACTACTTTCTATCTAGTGCCTGATAGCTGGTGATTGAAGAGGATGGAACCATCTAAGTGAGCCCATTGTACCTCCATTTACAGACTGAATTCACAGCAGTAATAATACATCACATCCATTTCCTGCCTACTCAATGAGGAAATTATATGCATTTGTTGTAGGTTAAAATATCTCAGCAAACCAAGCCAAGGGGATCACCAAATTATCCCAAACACCAGTACAATATTTCCTCCCTTTCCTGTCAGATCCCCTTGGGCTTACCCTTTCTATTTTGAGGGGATTTGTGGGTAGAGCTTAATATAATTTCCCAAATGATCAAAAGGTGGGAAAAAAAGTATCGTGTTTTGTCAGTATAACTTGTTAATATAACTGTGTTAAGTCATCAAGACACCACTCCCAGCCAATATTACCAGAGTAGTGTTTTCTAAGCTCAGATTTAGCCTTTTTTTAGGTAACTGAGAAACAACAGCAGCTTTGGTAGCCCTGGCATTTCTGCTGCTCCATACTGAGTGCTTCTGCAGGAATAGGACACCCATCCTTTGCAGTGCCAGCCAGCTGAGCTGTTCTGGTGTCTTTGAACATATGCCAAGAGAGGACTGAAACCTCCAAAGCGGGTAAGTTTGATGACACAAACCAACAAGGTAGGTTACTTCTTTGCATGAAGCTACTAAAAGTTTCAGTGGAAGTAGAGAAGTACTTTGTAGATGTTTGGTAGATTAAAAAAACTTTATAAAAATTTGTATTGGGGTTGCATGGCCAGGTTTTGGTAGTAGAAGGGCTACAGGGGTGGCTTCTGTGAGCAGCTGCCAAGAGCTTCCTTCATGTCCAGCAAAGCCAATGCCAGACAACTCCAGGATGGACACACTGGGCCAATCAGAAATGCTAACAGCTGTGGGATAACACAGCTGAGAAGGGAAAAGTTATTGCACAGTTGTAATTGCAGCCAGAGCAGATCAGGGTGATAACGTGAGAGGAGCAGCCCTGCAGACACCAAGGTCAGTGCAGAAGGAGGGGCAGGAGGTGCTCCAGGCACCAGAGCTGAGATTCCCCTGCAGCCCCTGGTGCAGCCCATGGTGAGGCAGCTGTGCCCCTGCAGCCCATGGAGAACCACAGGGATGCAGAGATCCTCCTGCAGCCCCTGGAGGAGACCCACACTGGACCAGCTGGATGCCTGAGAGGAGGCTGTGACCCTGTGGGAGGCCTGTGCTGGAGCAGCTCCTGGCAGGGACCTGCAGACCTGTGCAGAGAGGAGCCCATGCTGGAGCAGGTTTGCTGTGGCACCTGTGACCCCATGGGGACCCAGGCTGGAACAGGCTGTGCCTGAGGGACTGCACCCTGTGGCAGAGTGGCCCATGCTGCAGCAGTTTGGGGAGGATTGATGCCTGTGGGATGGACTCCCATGGGAGAAGTTCATTGAGAACTATCTCCTGTAGGAGGGACCCTAAGCTGGAACAGGGGAAGGTCTCCTCTCCCTGAGCAGCAGCAGAAACAACCCGTGATGAACTGACCATAATCCCCATTCCCATCTCCCTGCACTGCTGGGGGAGGAGGTGTTTTTAAGATCTTATTTTACTTCTCATTATCCTGCACTAATTTTTTAAAGTAATAAATTCAATTTGTATCCTCAGTTTGAGCCTCTTTTGCCTGTGAGTGATCTCTCTGTGTCCTGAAATCAATCCATGAACGCTTTGGTATACTTTTCTCTCTCCTTTCCAGCAGGAGAAGGGAGAATGGATTTGGTGGGTGCCTGGCATCCACCCAGAGTCAACCTACTATAAACTGTAAATAATAAGCTTGTTTTTGTTTTGGGTTATGCAAATACACTTTGTGTTGCATTCACAGCTATGAGGAACATAAAGTTATTTACACAGATACCTACTTGATAACATTTGTCAGCAATAATAAGAAAATAATAGGAACACTTAGAACAAGGCATGGCTGTTTACTCACTAGCAAAAAGGAAGACTATGATTGTATATGTAAATAAGCTGCAATGCAATAGAGGGGGGAAATTGTGTTTCCATAAAAGAAACTAGGAAAAAGAATAGACACATATTTTATAGTCTCATTTATACATTCATTATATAGTAAATAAAACTAAAAAAATTATCTCACTCTTCAGTGTAAGAAAAATTGTTTCACATGAAAGTTTTATTTCAATCTTTCTAAAATAGTGAGGAGAAGTTCCAAAACTGAATGCCTTCAGAAAAGGGATACAGAAGAGTTCTTTATATGTAAGATATTGTAGGGCAAATATGAAGCCGAAATTGAAATACATATTTTCAGTATATTCAGTATGTATTTGGGCTAACTCTACAAAAATAACCGCAGGTCTGCCAAAACACAAAAGAGAGAGAGAGGAGGTCAAGCTAAAATATCCTGGCAGGACCAATGGACATAGGCCTGTTTGGCATCATGTGTACTCACATGTGTGAGCTGGGGATGTCTGTTCAAGAATAGGATCTGTTTCTCTGCAAGAAACCCTGCACACCAAACTTCTCCAGGAGCTCCACAGAGGGCTGGTAGAGCAGCTTTCCTTGTTCCACCCAAGATTTCACAGCAGTCCAAAGCTTGGCCACCCTGATGCTGCTGGAAGACCTTAGATTGCCTGCCCTCAGGATTCCTCAGTGCTTGGAAAGTTTCTGAAATAGCTATTCCAGAACATTATTTGGGCGTACATCTTCTTTGGATGCTCCTATTTCAGAGTAGGAATGCTTTTTTGGTCTGACCCTAATCCTTATTCACAGCTAATTCAGAAACTGGGTGGCTGCACAGAAAATAGGTATTAAAATTATTCTGGAATAATACTCACAGCTCTCACTTCTTCATCAGATACCATTACTGGGGAATGACTCTTCCAGTGCATTTCCACATGGTGAGCCCTGAGTGTTCTACCACCTGTGTTTTTCCCAGTCAGATAAAGAGAAATCCATATGCCACAGTCCTGAGAAATAATTGAAAACCATTTGAAATTAAATGCTGCTTTAAACTGAAGTTATTTTGACAATAGATCAATCAAAGGTATCACGCTTTACTTAGAATGGCTAAAGAGTTGAATTCTGAGCTGTAGTTTCTGTTGCATCACCGAGTTACTCATTGTCTTAAACTTAACTAAAGATGATTCATGGACAATTAAAAAATGGCAAGGAAGAGAAATGCCATCCTGGTGTGATCCAGCAGGTAGGTGTTGTCAGGTGGAGAACTCAGGCAGCAGTAGATGTTGTCTCAAACCCAGTCTCACCAGCAAGGCAGCATGGATACAACCAGTTTAAACCACACAGAACAGCTCTTGTCCCCATGCTTGGAACAATGTACCGAATTTCTCTAACAGTCTCCAGGCAGTGCAAAGCAGACAGAGTCAGCTCTGCACCCTTGTGCCTGAAGGACACTGCCCAGGAGGCCCTTTCTGTAACCTTTGTTTACCATGTTTGCCTCATGCAGCTTCTCAGTGAGATGCCAACTGGAACAGAAATGCTGCTGGACTGAAGGAGCTAAGCAGTCTTTTGTTGTATATTTTACAGTAAGAATCACTATCAATTTAATAACTTTTCTTGTAACAAAATAGGTTTAGATTTAATATTAGGAGAAGTTTCTTCACTGAAAGGGTGGTCAAACATTGGAACAGGCTTCCCAGAGAAGTAGTGGAGTCACTAGTCCTGGAAATGTCCAAAAAACATGTAGATGAAATGCTTAGGGACATGTTTTTGTGGTGGCAGTGTAAGGTTAGTGGTTGGACTCAATGACCTTAGAGGCCTTTCCCAACCATAATCATTCTGTGATTCCAGGTCAAAAAGCATCGAAGGAAAGGCATTGGTGCTGTGAACTTGGGCAGCAACCCTTGCTCTCCAGTCAGCAATCTCTTGAAGGACAAGCAAGAGCAAGACCTGAGCTGAGGTGGTCTGAAATGCTTTCTAAAAGAGATTTTCTCTCCATTGCCCTCACAGGGAGGCACCACTGGCTCTCAAAGTGGTGCCCTTACAGCACGTGATGTTAGGAGCTCTATGACACTCTGATCTGTAGTAAAATGAGAGAATGGAGCAACAGTGGGAAGGCTGAGCTTTCTCTAAATCTGAGTTCAAGATGAAAAAGACAAGATCTACACCTGTCAAAAGAGAGATGTCAGGCTGTTGGGACTCTCACAGTTACTGGTATAAGGCCAACAAGTAATAACCACAAAGTCAGTCTATTACTTTCTTTACTAGGGCTGGCCAAAAATAGGCCACTGCTATTTGTAGCAGAGAGACAAGTACTGGATGAGTACAGAAGAATAAATTGCTGCTATGAATTATGAGTTAATGGGCATTGAAAATGCTAAATTATAGATATTAAGTAATTATGCAAATTATATTCCTTCATCTAACCATTTATTTAGAGGAAGCACTTATATTTTCACAGAGTGACTGCAGTGGCAGAAATAGTCCTATTGATGTATAACCTGAAGCATTAAAAGCAAACAAACTTATTTTATAAATGGTATTGTCTTCTTTTCAGGAACCTCAAAGCTTTTCATAATGTTCAACAATGTCTTAAGGTGGTCCTCAGAAATATAGGGATGGGCAATCTGAGACACAGTACTGGGAAGGGAAGTAAGATTCAGGGTTTTCCTCTTTTTAAGTTTCATGTACCAGTTTCACTGCAGATGGCAATGCTTGGCTTAACATATTCCCATGCCCATCACCCAAGCACAGCAGTGCCCCCAGCCTGGCTGTGCTCCTCAGGTACATCTGCATGATTGTTCATTGAATTATTTCCACACAGAACATTATCCTATTGAAGGAAAAAAAAAAGAAATAAGAGCTTTAAATAGTGTTTTAAAAAATATTTCTTTTTTTAATGACATGGTTGCCTTGGCAGGAATACATGCTGGTGGGAGCAAGCAGCGGCTGTGGTAGAGCTGGAGACAATGTCAGTCCCCAGGTGGGGCAGGGGATTTGTGATCTCCACCCCAGAGACTCATCGAGCCTCCCCCTTAGCCTGTGAAGATGGCAGTTCTCCTCTTCATGCACTGCTGAAGCATTGTTTTGCAGGAGGTTGGGTGAAATCCAGCAAATACATCTTTGTTTTTCAATCTGGTCACATACAATTCTCTCTGGGTTTTATGGTTATGCTGGCTGCTCTCTTTTCAGACTAAATGAGCAAACAATTAAGTGTCCCACTGCTCAGCCAGACCTAAAGCAATGGTAGTGACTGCCAAGGACTAGACTGACTATAAACACTAACACTGGGAATTAATTAATTCAGGGTTTATATGTTTGTGCAACATATAGAACAGGCAGAATTGCAGCAGAAAGTCATGCAGACAGGAAAAGTCATGTTTGCAAGTCAGAAAGAAAACCAGAAAACCACTTTTTGGACAGAATGCTAGCTGAACGCCCGGGCTGAAATATGAAAAGGGAAATTGGGTCTGTATGATTTTCGTGCTTAGGAGAACATTATTTGCCAATAAACATAGTCATATCCAAGAAATAGCTGACTGTCATAATTTTTCTCCTATGGAGAAGGGTGCACAGATCACTGAACACAAGGCAAATTCTTGTAACGAAAAGAATAAAAATATGAGATCTGATCTGATGCATTTGAGGCCTCAACTTGGGTATTTCAAAGCTGCCATTAATCTGAAATTGGAAAATTTTGCTATCCAAACTGTGAACTCTGCTGGAAGTGCCTGTAGCACTGCCAAAGCCTGGCAGTAGTGACACCACCCTCAATGCAGCCCAGGCCAAGGCACAGACTTACTCATCATGTGTCCAGCTGAAACTCTTAAACTCTTCTTTTGCTGGGAGATGCAGAGAGAAGAAACTGTGGCCACGACATGAAATTTTTAGTGTATTTCTTGCTTGCTGAAATGGAACCATAGTTCATACCAAAAGCTTTCATTAGAAACTGGGATGAGATAACTTGAAAATAGGATCTTTTCACTGTCTTACCACATATCCTGCCAACACCTGTGAGGGGGACTGGCCTTGCCCTAGCCATGCAAAAGTTAATGGGAATGGACATGCAGGTAACATACGACTTTACCAGCTGTAAGGGACAGGAGCAACCCCCACAACCTGAAGGACAAGTGAAGTGCCATCTGCCCAGATCCTATCTTGGCACCAGAAGGAATGATACCCAACTCTTGGCTTTTTTGATCCATTAAAAATCTTAAACGTGGTAAATGTGCAATAAATCATATAGTGATCCCTGGAACAAGTATTGGCATGCTGAGGCTTTTCTCTTTCATACTCCCAAATCTAATTATTTTTCTAATTTTCCTCCCTCCTTTTTCAAAATTCCTGCCCTGTTTCCTCTCTATCATTTTCATTCCTGTTTAAAACTTGCTACCTCTTGGCACTTTTCCTTTCAATAAAGTGGAAAGAAATCATTTGGTCCTTCATTTTACTGCCCCTTTGTAGCAAAATCAGAAGGAGAAAACATAGCAGAGAAGGGAAGAGAAGCACATTTACATTTCTGCTAACTGCTGCTGTTGCTGACATTTATATTTATTTGATTTACACACATTCTAATTAATACAAGTAGTAAAGGGGAGAGCTCAGCGGTGAAGCTACAAAAGTTTACAAGTTGCTTTCACATGTTTATTGCTTTGCTAAACCCCAGATCCCTAATCAGTTTAACAGATTATTCCCTGCATTCATAATGCTCCGCTGACAGTGAAATGTAAACAATCTGCTGCAATGGGAGAGGTAAGATCTACAGAGAAGATCTCAGTGTTAACTTATGTCTTTGTTCCTGGTGTCAGGGAAAAAAAAGCAGTAATACAAGCCTCAAGTGAGTAGTTTTTCTGCAAGTGAAAACACTCTCACTGATCAAAAATTGTATTAGTATATATCCAAGGAACATGTTATCCCCCAGTTATTAATTGCTGAATACAGTAGCCATTAGTATCAATCACTTGAGTGAATGAGAATAATTTCTCCAAAAAGAAAAAGAAAAAGAGAATGTGTAAAGTTAGTTAAAAAAACCTGCCCAAACCGAAACAATGTAATTTGAGGAAAAATAAATATCAAAGTATTAAAAAATATAAAAATATATTAACATAAGGAATAGGAGTCCATAAGAGCTCTTTATTGCTGCTTGTATGGCCTGGGAGCTTTTAGGGAGGTATACTCATAATATAAGGAAGAAGGAACTTGAAGAAGGAACTTCACTACATGACATTTCCTTTCTGTGATTAGAAATGGGGATTCTTTTTCCTTTTACTCCAAGATGGAATTCAGAAAATCTGAGTACTTTTGCAGCTTTTAATCTAAATGACTTTTTCCCCCCTATCTGCTACTCCTGACAAGCTCACAGTATTTTTGTGTCTCTCCATAACATACTGGATCTTCAGAGAGTGCTGAGCACCACAGAGAAGATGATCCTACTTTGACCTGGACAGTGTGCAGGTTAAAGGCAGCTCTTACCTCAAATTACATCCTATACTCCTGTGAGTGGGCCCCACTTTGAGCTGGTTTTGGGTGGCATGCACCCACAGAAACTTGATTTTCTAGCCTAGAACTGACCTCTCTTCAGTCAGCATCAGTAGGAATCGAACCAAACCTGTCAGATAGACTGCAGGGCTTCCAAGCAAATGAGCACACACCAGTTGGCCAGGCTGCACCTATATGTGCTCTGCTGTGTATTCAATTAAACATACAAAAAGAACATATACATTTTGTCAGTTCCCTGCAAGCATTAGGCTTTTTTCTGCCTTTAACAGTTCATACCACAATCGCAAATTTTTAAATAAGTAGGCAGTCCTCAATAACTTCCAGCTGTGAGAAATGGGTCTCAGAAAGACATAGAAGACTAGGAATAGGCTTTGCCTTCCTTGACTCCTGTATTCTGAGCTCTTGAGCCCCGAGCAACAAGTTTGTTACACATATTAGACTGCAAGGCTGTCCAGGTTGCTATAGGGAATTCCATAACAAAAAGAAGTGATATGTATTCAAATAAAAATATGTTTAGTCTACTGTGCAGTCAAGAAAGGCAAAGCCTATTCATAGTCTCCTGATACTAGTTCAAAAACCCATCACTTTACAGAGAGAAACATATAGCCTGTTTTCTCATTACCTCCCATCAACAGCAATGACAGCCTGACTGACAGACAATTTCAGTGTTCTCCTAGGCCCTCCATCCTCAAATGAATATTTCACAGGTCCAGCATAGCTATTACAGCAGGAAACATCCCATTTATTCAAGGGCATTTGCAATGTTGACCAATTTGTTAAAAAATGGTCCCAGCATGGGATGTTTTACAGCAGCTTTCCCATCACGTGGGACCAGTAGCTGAAGCCTGCAGCTTATCACTGACCTTTTTCCCCAAAGGCATGTGAGCAATCAAGGAGATGCAGCCCCTGATCTCTGCAGCTCCTTGTCAGAGGAGGTGACAGTGTTTAACACAGCTCTCTTAGGTGTCTAACCTAACCTGTGATTAGATTCAATCGATCCAATGTGATTGGTAAAATTAGATAAGATTAGATCACTCCTGCACTCTCAAGGAACTGTGCTACAGGAGGAGAGCCAGAATCTTCATCTGGATCTGATGATCTTCCAGTAGACAGCACAGTGCTGGCTCAGGCAAGCACTCCTGCATTAATTTTACCAAAAAAAAAAAAAAAAAAATCTGTTGCAAAGTGGGAATTGTGACTTAGTGCTCCAACTGGAAGAGAATTTCAGCCTTGGCCACTCAGTGGAAGGTTTCATGTGCCAAATATCCTGTGCTATGTTTTGATCTTAGAATTTTCTTGGAGTGTATGTATGTAGGCCTATAGTTGCAGATATTTTCTGAAATTATCCTCCAGTGTGACACTTCTTTATGGAGTACAACAACTAAATAGCAGAGTGCAGGCCAAACCACTGGGCCACAAAGGAAGGCTTAAGCAGGAATTAATTTAGAGTACAATTTGGATTTAATCCCAAATGCAGGAGTTCAGGTATTCAATTGCAGTGTAGCTGTTCATGTGACTGTGCCAGAAGAAAAAAAGCATCAAGAAGACTGGGAGAGCAAGGGCAGTATGGCCTCATGGAGTAGCACAAGGAAGAGAGGTGTATACTTGGAAAACATTTGTATAGTCCTTCTGTAATCAGAAAAATAAGAATTTGCAATGGTCACTCCTGCACTAAATCACTTTTTCCTTCTTCAGTACAAAAGTCAAGGAAAGGGAGCCCTCATGCAGACAGTGTACATCCCTCCCCTTGTGTCTGCCTGCTGGAAACAAGGACAGCACTGAAGCACTTCCCAATTCACATCCTGGCAACAGCAAGGCTTGCCCGAGTACTTCAGCTCAAGACAAACACAACAGGATGCTTTAAGGCAGCAGGATACAAGTGCTTCTCTTCAGCACAGACTGTGCTCCTGAGAGGTGGATTCCACCCATCATCCTCACGGGAACTAGTCCTGAACACACCAATGCAGCTGTGTACAACAGCCCAGGGACTGACAAGCTACTTCCATTCAACTGCTTAACAATTGCCCAAATACGTGTCTCTTACCAATGGGAAACACAGGGTAGCTCCTGATGTGTTGCTGCTCTCTGCTGAGAACTGTATAGTTTCATATTTCCCATGGAGTAAAACTTTTCAGGTTATCTGTTCCTGGGCTGTAGCTAACACATAATAAGTTCAGAGGATATTGTGCCTACAGGTCCATAATCCTGAGAGCAGCATCAAGCTCAAAGGCCTGAGAAAAAAATAGCAATAACTTATTCAATAACTAATTTTAATTAGTATTCCAAGATGAGTGGACAAAGGAAATAAACAACTAACAATCTTATTCTAAAGAATCAGGATAATTACATTTGCATTTGTTTGTATTTGTTTAGAAGACCTCTGCAGCTGTGTCAGGTGAGCAGGTTCTCTTGCATGAACTCATTAATTTAAGAAAGCCATACCTCGAAATAATGTTTTACCAGATAGATCTAGAAATTGCTGATGGATCCAGATGGGTCTGTGATGCAACTGTTTTCCTGCTGAAAGCAGAAATAACAGACAAGACAGCAAAGGTTCCCAGCTTGCTTCCCTGCTGGGCTCTGCCTGAAAGTTTCGTTTATTTCTTCCTCTCAAGTCTTACTCTAGTTCCTGTTTTGACTTCAGTTTCTCTAGGCTTTGTGTGCTAGTGTTTTTTCCTGTTTTCCTTCGGAAAGGAGCAGTTCGCTGACTGACCCGCCAAATGACAACCCTGCCTGTGCCTTGGTGTTGTGGGCTCCACTGAGGGTGCTCTCATTTCTGCCACGCCAGCCCATAAAATACTCTTGCTCTTACTACTTTGAGCACAAGAAAGCTGCACCTCTAGCACATCTGGGGTGTGGGGCAGTTTCACTGTATTTTCAGGGGGTTGCTTTTCTGTTTTTATTGGTAGCTCCAAATCCTCACCACATGGCATCTCACTTGCATTTCTGGTAACAGTCTTAGCAAGAAGCTAGGCTGACATTTTGAGGGTTTATATATAAATATATAGAAATATAGATGTATATATAGATATAGACATAGATATAGATATATCGATATATAGATGATATATAGATATATAGATTATATATAGATATATAGATATATAGATATATAGATATATAGATATATAGATATATAGATATATAGATATATAGATAAAAGTCTAAATAATTATCTGTTCAAATAGGGCATGTGCATGTGCATACATTTTCCAAGATCTGTATGTCAGAGCTGTTGTTGATGTCCTGAGGTTCTGGATAAGTAGCACATGGACAGTGTCCAGGAAGGGAATCCACAAACCCTTAGCCTTGGAGCACTTGAGCTCACTGTCATTTAACCTTTCTGGCTCAGCTCAGTGGCTCCGTCCTCAGAGTGCCCTGAGGACGGATGTGCCATTCATGAAGTCCTGAGTAAAATTAAGCTGCAAGTTGCTACCAGTTCTTCAGCTGCTTTTTACAGAAGTGCAGTCAGGTGAAGAAGAGTCTCTATAAGGTGAAGCAAACATGCTATAGGAAGCTCTGTAAGCTCTGTAATTGTATATTACATTTACAAAAGTGCTGTAAAGTGAACTAACTGGCAAGGAAGTTGCACTTGAACAGATTTGATTTCATATTGGTCAGAAGTAAAAAATACTGACTGGTTTTATGACCGTAAGTTGAGCCAACTGCATTGCTTTTTTTTGGAGTAGGTAACAAGTGTCCAAAATCAAAAGTTAACCTGAGGTGAACAGTATGAATCATAGTGAGTGTCCCTTCTCAAAGTCAATTTCCAAAGCTTTAAACATAGGTGAGCCAGACTCCTCTGACCTGATGACAGGCACTCAAAGAACATGACATTGAAGTAGAACACTCGGGCAAAATCTGTTGAAATAACGGGAAAAGTTTTGTGGTTTTGTTTTTGGTTTTGTGTTGTTGGTGGGGTTTTGTTGTTGTTGTTGTTTTGTTGTTGTTGTTTGTTTGTTTACATAATAATACATAAAAATAAGAAAGCACACTTTTTGCCTCACAGTGTAGCCCGGCTGCCCGTGGCTCTGCTGGCCCGCAGCCAGGCCAGGGCCGCGCTGTCCCAGGCCAGGAGCCGCGTCCTGCCGGCGCTGCGGGGCCCGGCTCTCGCCTGGGCCGGCCGGGATCAGCCCGGGGCTTGCGGGGATCAAAGTGCGGACAAAGGCAAGCGGCAGGAGAGCTCCCTGCGGGAGGCAGCGAGGCGGCAGCGCGTACCCAGGGCGGCAAGGGCAGCAAGGTTGGAGCCCCTTCCGCGCCCTCTTTCCTCCCCAGGCCGTG
>VXBR01001458.1:817658-921607 GCA_013400215.1 Cisticola juncidis
AGGGGACAAGGGACGCGCAGGAGCTGTCCCTGCCACGGCGGGATGTGGCAGCACACGAGGCCCGGGGGCTGCGGCGTGTCCTCCTCCTGCCAGCCCGGCCCGCAGGACCTGCCCCTCGGAGGGAGCACACAACGTGCACGGTGATAACAACACGATAGCACGCAACTAAACGAGTCTGCGTTTATAAACCATATAAATATAAATACATTGATAATGTTAAACAAAATCTGATACATACACAAACACATTTTATATATGAATTATATGAAGCATAAATATATGTATATATTTTATCATGTAAATGATATATTTACATAACAACAGGTACGTAATGAGATATCAATATACAAAGAGATATCATAGTATATAGAATACAGTATATATGCAATGTAAGTTTGTATAACGTAAGTAACAAATAGTATTTTTATATAATATAGATGTAGTATAATAGATGTATATTGCTATGTTTTATATTTATACATTTTACATAATAACATATGCATGTAATATACAGTATATGCTTTATATGCATTGTATGTAGAGATACAATATTTCTATAGTTATTATTAAACATAATGTTATATGTGTACATAAGCCTCTCAGCCGAAGTACATGAGTGGATGTGTCAGGTTTGTGCCTTTGCAGTGCCAGCCAGGTTTGTCAGTGTCTGGAAAGACTGCAGAGTGACTCCTGAAGAGGAGGCACAGGGAGAGAAGAGTGCCCTAATGTGCCTTTTAATAAAACTTCAGAAGGAGGATTAATAGTGTGAATCCAGTTCTTGCATCTCTTCATTTCAGTACTGATTCTCCATATATTGCATTTTCAACCTAAATGTATAGGTGGCAATGGCAGCGTAATATAGTTTTAATGTTACCCCATTGCTGCAGAACATTCCTGCCTGACATATTTGCCTAGATGTTCATTATTTTCTTTTTATGGATTGTATTTAATTCCCAGGAAACAATTCAGACAAAAATGAAATATTGAGTAACAGTTTTCTGGGTATGGCTCCTTCCCTGAGAGTGCTGGCTGGTAGGAGACTTCCCAGAGAGTGGAGAGATTTATGTCGTGGGATAAAGATGATGCACATCATCTTCAGAGCTGTGAGGCTGCCTCGACACACACATCTGAAAAGCTGATTATCTGAAGTGCTCAGAAATTATTCCTTGAGCAAATGTGCTCTTTCAGACTTTGAAGATAGCACCTACCACTGCAGTTGTCTCTTACAGGAAGAAATTATTGAGGATTCTCTAGAGAAAAGACAGTGGTAGTTATCATGCAAAGGATGGTGGAGGGGTGGTAGAGACTTCAGATTTGGGAATTGGAGAAATAGCTTTGGGCAACTGGGCACCGGAAGAAATGGGCAGAGACAGCCAAGAGCAAAGATTGATTTCCCAGTCTCTAACAGCACCAGCCTTCATCTGATCACACTGGTCTTTTTAAAATTATGATTTATTTATTTATTTGTTTAGGGTGTATATTTTCCTCTCTGCTGTTCTACAGCACTACTTTTAGGTGCATTTATGACAGAACTTTCAGTTTCTTCATTTTAATTTTCAGGAGTCTTCTTTCTTTCTCTTTCCTTTTTTTTTTTTTTTTTACTATTTCTAAAGTTCATATTCTTAGAAGGGTCAGGAAATAATGGCACACAAAATGTGGACTGCTAAATAACATGTCCATTTTTTTCTTTATTGATATTCAGAAACAACTCTAAAACATAAGAAGAAATCCATCTGGAGAATACATGGGTTAAACACAAAGTTATGGGGTTTGTAATGTTGATTTGATGGCAGATTTGCATGAATTTAGACCCTAATCCAAACCAAATAAGGTCAACACCAGGACAGTCATGGTCAGCAGACCTTCTCTGCTGCCTGTGGAGTGCTGAGGTGCAAGTGAGAAAAAATTTGTATCAAATTTGAAGCTGAAGGACTGCTTGGTCTAATCATTCCTTCTGGTACCTCTGCAGGGTGCTGCCAAATTCAGTGGGGTTGAATCTGTGTAAGTAACATTTGAATATTTCAAAACTGATAGAGCAGTGCTGGAGCTATTTAGGTTTGGGATATTTTGAGATGCCTTGTAGTGTTCATCCCACAAGCTGAACTGCCTCCTGCTTTGTATTCTGTGACGTCAGTGAGCTATTCCTTTGAAGGTATCTTATTAACAGACTCTCCACCCCCAAATTGTGATGTGTCATAGAGTCACACTTCATTTTAGTGTTTCTCTCTGACAATCTGCCACTAAAGAGAGAGTTATCATTTTCTTATGGATTAATTACAGTGTATTCCCATATACTCCCCTGCCCTACCCCAAAGGGTATACCACTAAATGTAAAAAAGCCCTTCTTAATGGGTCATATATAGACTTAGATACCTACTATAGCACTAAGTATATAGACAAACTTGCTGTTGGGTTTTTATTACCTTGATTCTTTCCTATAATAACCACCCAGCCATATGTTGCCAGTGGGTTTGGCAGTGAGAGGATATGTTCATTATTCGGGGTGGATCTTGGCTCAGTGCTGCTCTGGGACCACCTCAGAGGGTTGTTGTTACAGCTGTGGGGTGGTGCTGGGTGCCATGCTGGCTGTTCTCCCTGAACACACCCCAGAACCTCCCAGTGATGTTTTAGAGGTTCTGTGAGAGGAGGACACTTCTCTGGCAGCAGGACTGGCCCAAGGGAACATGTGGTCAACCCGTGGTGGGGCTGCAGCACCCGGGACACACGGGGAGGGTATGTGTGCATTTGCAGGCAGTCCCAGCCATAATACAGCAGGAAACATCTCTCCCCTGGTGTTTTAAAAACATGAGTTTGGGACACATTGGTGCCACTGAGTGTTACTGGGGACCATCATTCTTATGGGTGGTGCACAGTGTGGTTCTGACAAAAGAAGACTCCTTGTAGAGAAAACTTTACTGGAGATATGGTGTCTCACTGCAGGACCTGAGTCTTTTTGTGTTATCCCAATTAATCTCTTTTTAGTTCATAGGTTGTTTCAACACAGAGGAATTTCATAGGACTTGTGCTCCCATGAGGAATGTCACAGAGGAGGATATCTGAACTGTTAAAAAAATTAAAGCAGTTAAAGAAATATATTGGTGACATCAGGATATACACTTAAATCTGAACTTAGCTAGATATACTAAATCCAAATGCCCAAAATTGGAATGAAGGCCAAGAGTGGAGCAATAAACCAACACACAGCCTCTCCTTTTGTGCACAGAGGTACTTCAATTGCAAATCCACCACAGAAATCCTCTGTCCTACCACTGTATGGAGCATGCTTTGGTCTATGGCACTTGTGTATGGATGGGAATTGCAAAGCTGCTCCCCACACCTCTAGCCTTGGTGCAACTTCTGATTCTGTATATTGTAAAGGAGCAAACTGGGGCACCACAAAAACCCTGGCCCTCACATTTGTCCTCCAGCAATTTCTAGGGCTGCAAAACTCCACACGTTCCTCTGTACTTTCTTCACAGGCACGTTAGCCAGCAGGTGTTATTTGCAGAATTGGAGTGGGAGACCACAGTGCACCAGAAGCAGCCTCATCCAGGAGCTTTTACATCAATTTGATACCCTCTGACTTCTTTAGAGATATTTAGAGATGTTTCAAAGTGACAAATATTACCTTATGACCCATAAGGTGTTCCACAGATGAGGCAGTTTTTTGGCATTGATAGAAAGATGATTCATTTGTCTAAGCCACTCAGCCTCGTTGTGTGCTCAGCTGGTAAATGGGAGTCATACCCAGGCAGGCTCCCAAAGAAGAACATACCTCATCCCTTGTCAAAAGGAGGAAAAGTTAAATTTGCTAACACTACAGTTTTCATAGGACTTAAAAGGATAAGCAGCTGGGGCTAAGAGGTGATTTATTCGCATTTTCAGGACTCTGCTCTCTTCCACTTCTTTGTTTATCTTACAAGCACAGATACAAGGAATTGACCAAAACCTCACTTGTTCTTGCTTTGGGAAAGTTTCCTGGTTTGGCAGAAATAATTGTGCTTTAAAAATAAAACAAGGTTTTTTTAATGCAGGAATTTGCACAGGTGGATTTGTGAACACGTGCATGTTACAGGGATGGTTTAGGACCTTGTCTGGAAACCTGCCCTCACATACCTTTCAGTGATAGATATTCAGATTGAATTGTTTCAAAGAGCAAGGTTATGAGGCACCAGAGATTACTTAAAATGAACCATGAACATCATTTTTCAGAAGAGCGTCAGTGGAGCAACATGGAAAAATGATGTACAGGGAATCAAAATAGATCCTAAGGACATGCTGAGCTCCAGACCCTTTTTTTCCCTTAGCATGCTGCTGGCTGCAGGATGGCTGTACTCACTCAGAGAGCTCATCTATACTGACTTTACGTTTTGCTGAAGGCTTGCACAGAGGAAATTACACTCACAAGGGCAGGGGCATTGACTGGATTTTGCAGATAGGGTAAAATTATGCCAGTTCTGATAGCATCTGCTTAAACCCCTCGACATGGACAACTGCAAAAGCTGGCCAATATTTTCAGAACACTGTCGAAAATAGTTTTGGTCTGATGTTTGCCCAGTCCTTTGAGTTCTTCTAGATCTGGTCAAAAGAAGAGCTATATTTCAACAGGAGATAAACAGAAAAATGGAACTTCTTACTTAGGATTCTTATCCTTTTTTTACTTGCATGTAAATTTGTGAAAGAAATATAATTTCTCTTCTATATTCATCTCTATGCTTCCCCCACACTGGTGCTATAGGAACAGTTCAGAGGAAACCTGCATTAACATTTTGTCTCTTGATGATCAATAGGATATGAAATAAAAGTGGCAGTCCTAAAAAGAAACCTGGGATTTATGCTATCGAATTAACTGTACCTTAGGCATATAAACTATTATTTGTGTTTCAGGATATTGAAAAATTGATACAGAAAAATAAATCAGGCTACTGAATTGGACCATGTGCAGGAATGAGAATAACAAAAGAAATCACATATATTTCTAATCAAACACCAGAACCATAAGATATACAAGGTGGTAAAAGTGAAAAATCCAGAATGGGAAGAAAAACAGTGCTGAAAATAACAGATATTTGCATAAAATTATTATGCTTTTACCTAAAAAATAACAGCTGGGTGCACGGTTTATGACGTTAGAGGGCACAGTGGTTATGCTACGAATCAGAGGGAGTTTTCCTCCTCCCACTTGGTGTCTGAAATGTCAGAAGTGTGAATATCCTACGTACCCAAAGCTGGGCTCCTGCACTAAAACTGGGCCATCTTGACCTTCTGGTCAACAGGCAAAGTGGGGTTCATACCATGGAGATCTACCTGAGGTGCCTCAGGGGAGGCCTTGCTGTGTGCATGTGCAGCTGTGACCCCTGAGACCAGACATCCAATGCTAAAGACTTGTCCTGGGTGCAGCAGCCCACGTTTGGGACAGGGGAGGTGAGTGTAGGTGTGAGACCTCAGCTCCACCCACCTGCATGTGTGAGGGCAGACTGGCCTAGCTGAGCAGTCCTCTGTGTGGGACTGGCTTGGGTGTGTGACCAGGTATGGTACTGGAGATAATGGAGGTTGTTTACCACTTGCAAACAGTTTTCTACAGAGCACGGAAAAGATCATGGCTGTGTCTCAGAAATTATAATGGGAAGGAGAATTGATGACATTTGATACAATATTTACAATGAAGTTCAGTCTGTTCTCAGTGGTTAATTACATTTGGTTGGGGAGCCATGGCAAGAGCAGGGTAGATGCTAGGAGGTCTGTGGGTTTTGTCCTCCTTTCCTATGCTAGCTGTTGACCTACAGCCATGCTCCTGGTCCTGCTCCTGCTCCCTGGGTGTTCCCTGTCCCACAGCAGGGACCTGCCTCATCCCCAGGCCTGCTTCTGGGGAGACCTCTTGGGGCTGGGAGATGTCTGGGGCTGGGGATGCAGTGCTCCTGGTGAGGAGTTTGGTGCCACATCCAGGCAACACAGCTGAGACAGACGCTTTGACTACGGGACTCTTGGAGATGAACAAATGGCATCATCTGCTCCTCTCCAGCTGTGCATCCAGAGGCACCAGCTGCTGAAGGATGCATGTGTTGGGAAGAGATTTCCACTGCATGGTGGGTCCTGAGTGATCAGGACTGTCCAAGTGCTGATGCTATTTTGGATAGCTGCCTCAGCTATGGGTAGTATCCTGCAGACCCACTGGGCTGCTCTGCAGTCTCTTTTCTCCCCGCTGGTGCTGTAGGGGGCAGAGGTTACTCTCCTGGCAGGATACAGCTCATTTCCATGAGGTCAGGCTTTGTGGCACCTGAAGAAAGGCACCTCAAGTAGTAAGTCATGACTTAGGTCTCAGTGCCTTTTACAAATATAAGCCAAGCTTTCTTTTCCCCTTCCCACCTCACCCCCTCCTCCCCCACACCATATTATGGACCCTCTCCCACTCAGAGAGGGCAGGACAGCAAGAAATCAACTTTTCTGGAATGCCTTTTACCAAATAAAACTGAAAACAAATACCCATTTCCAGACAACCCTTGAAAGCACTTGGCAGTGCAGCCATGCACTTCTATGTTCCTGGGTGCCAACCTGTGGGGCAGAAAACTTTTGGGACAGCTCATCCCTACTTGCATGTTTGATGGCATGCTCCCTCTGGTGATCTGCAGTATCAAATGCTGGTTGCTGTGTTGGCAGGTTCCAGGATAACAGAGCACTCCTGAGCTTCCTGTCCAAACCAGCTGTCTCTAGCATAATTTTGTGGCACAGAGTGTGTATTATGCATCCACAAAGGCGTTGCCAAGCAGGGTGGCCTTGGCTTTGTAAAGTGATGTGACACAGAGTGTTATAAGGATGTCAGCAAGAAAGAACACCTGCTTTTTGTGGGTCAGCAGAGGTGCCTTCTACACAGTGTCTGCTGTCAGGGCTGCTGGGGAAATGGTCAGGTCCGTGGCATTTATCAATCTTCCCCTTTCCAAGCTACCAGTTTGTTCACTCTTGCTGTGCAGGTCACATTTTCTGTGCTTCAGTAACTTTCTTCTGAGCTCTCTTCACTTGGTGCACATGTTCATTGAAGTGTGGTCCAGAATGAGAAACAGCAGTTTTCCTAGCCCTTCACCAGTGCTGGACAAAGCAAGAAGAGTCCTTCACACACCTCCCAGCCTGCAGCCCTCTTGACATCCCCACAGGGTTGCTTCTCACCCTTGCAAGCGTTTGACACTGCTGCCTAGTGCTGTGATTTGCTCCTCTTCTCTTGCCTTGCTCCTCATCCTGTGTTCACACAGCCGGTGCTTCTGCCAAGGCATCAAGATTTTGTGCTTGTCTCTCCTCAATCCCACTTCTGATCTTAGAGCACTTGGCAGATTTTAGATCATTCTGAATTCTGCTCCTGTCTTTCGGCACCCGGAGACCTTCCGAGGCTGATGTTTTATGCATTCCCACTTACATACCGTGAGTCATTAGTAAAAATATCAGGCAGCCCCCATTCACAGCAGTGTGCAGCAGCTCATTCTATACTTTGTTCCCAGACACTCAAAGAATGCTCTTCATTCTTTATAAGTTTTTGAACAAGGCCTGCAGTCTCATTACTGAGGTTCACCTAAGAGTGGTTTCTCCCAGCTTGCATGTGAGAATGACATTTGCCACCTACATTATGATGCTTGCTCACCTTGCGGTGTTGTCTGAGAAGGAAACTGGGTTGCACATGATTTATTCCTGATAAAAACGTTTGCTGCTTTTTATCCTCTTCTTTTCTTGTGGGTTTGTAGATAGCTCTGATTATTTTTCGAGTACTTTTGAATGGTTTTTGAGCATTTTTTGAGCACTCTTGAGTGGTGATCCTAGGCTTTGCCATCTGAAAGATTTTTGCCCTATTTTCAGTCTTCTGGGACCTTCCCCAATATTCAAGATCCTAGGCTATAACCACTAATGACTCTGAGACTCCTTCAGCCAGATCCTAAAGTCCTCCTAAGGCAATTTCCTCAGGGCTGTGATCCATCGGAGTCCGGCACCCAGAGAACACATTGCCTGCATGGGGACACTGCCTGCATGGGAAGGGCAGCCACCAGCCCCTGGGCAGAGCAGAAAAGTGAGAAAAAGGAAATACTATTTCAGTTCCTCACCTGCTGCAGGTGAGGAACTGAAATGACTTCTGGAGTCTCTAACTGGACTCTAATGCAAAACTTGAGCCCTGTTATCCATATACCCTCTCCTTTTCTCATCCTCTGTCAGTAAAGTGGATGATTTCAAGTCCTTGGCACCAGTTCAGGTCTGAGAGTGCAAAGCACACACAGTACTTTATTTACAGTGCAACAGAGATCTGCAGATAATTCAGCCTCAGCGATATTACACAATTACTTATAGATGCCTGTGTTGAAAAGAAATGAAAATTATTATTTATTGAGAACTTCTCAGCAGTCCCTGGGATTAAAGAATGTAATAACATTCCATGTTAAACATTGTGGTAAGGGAAATAATACTTTAGTACAGGTATTGGCAAAAGAATGTTTCATTTAAAGGGCTGTTGGACTACAATGAGTAGAGGAAGTCCAGCTTTAAAAGAACCATGGCAACTGAGATACAGCACAACTCACTTTATAATCAAATCTGAGGGATGACAGTGAAGATCTAACTCTGAAGTTCCCTTCCCTCCCAAACCATTCCATTATTCTGTGATGCTGTTCATGACTGACTGTGGTTTTGTTGCTTGGGAAAAGCAAGTGTTAAGAGCCATGGATTTCATTTGCTGTAAGAGCAAGTTGTTTGACCTTTATCAGTGGGAGATTTGACACCTAAGTGGATGGATTTTGGCTTGGATTCATCCTAGCTACCTATGGAAACATAAATGAGATGCCTGAATTAGGAGCACAGGCACAGTAGGCTCCCTCAATAATCAGTGGAAAGAAATGTGTGCCTCTGGAGACTGGACTGTCTCACCCAGGAACTGAGTAGCATTTATTTCTCTCCAGTGTCAATGGGGAGAACCTCGAGTAATTGCAATCCTAGTTTAAATACCTCAGATATTTTATGTCAGTTCATATACAAGTTGCTCAGATAGCAAAATAATGATGAACTAAATGAGACTCAAGACAGTATTTGAAGCATGTTTTACACAGAGCTGCACAGTTTTGAGCTGCACTTTCCTTTTTGTTTGTTTGTTTGAGATTTGTTGGAGTTTTATTTTGTTTGCAGATTACAATTCTCACCCAGAAATGATTAATTTTCTGCTGTTCCCTCCTAGCTTACATAAGAGATTGGGAAACTTGTTAAATTGCATTTGTGTGCCAGTTGAAATTAATCAACTGAGTGGCCTCCATGTGATTTGGCCACAACTCATGTCTCAGGGCCAGCAGAAGGCTCTGGTGGCCACCAGGCTTCACCCTGGCCCAGCCTGTAGCCTGCCTGCAGTGGCCATCCCTTTGTTTCAGAGGGGCAGAAATGAGCCATCTCTCATGAACTCATTGCAGATGAGGGTCATTTCCATGAAAGGCCCACCAAGACAGGTGGCTCTGGAAAGGACAAGAGTGACCAGACTGTGGTCCCTGTTCCTGTAACACAGAGATGGAGGGCAGGAGCTAGTGAATGGGCCTCTTGGTGGATCCTTCAGTGCTGCTGCAGTTTTCTGGGTGACTGGAAGCTGTTGTCTCTGCAGAAGGCATCCTGCCCATGTTCAGGGAGGATGGTCAGTAGGTACATGTCAAACTCCTGTCTAGCAGCTGCTGCTGTTGCTCAGAGACAGTGCTGAGAGCTTCATCTCCAAGGGAAACACAGAATGCCCTTTGTGGCCTTTCACTTCCCATGAGGATGCTCAGATGTGGCATCTTCACTGCCCTTTTCATAAATGCTAGTCAGCCCTGGTGCCTGCCAGGCTCCATTGCATCTACCTCTCCAGTGCAAGCTGGCTCCTACTCAGTACTGCTTCAGCTCTCTGAGGCTTCCAGGTGCTTCCATGTGAGAGGTGAGCCACAGTGGGGCTGATCAGTTCCCAGGCTCTTCTTTCCTAGTCCCAGGAACAGCACCCTGCAGCTCAGTTACTCCCTCTGAAAGCTGGAGCCTGGACATTGTGCCTCTGAATTCACTATTTGTCTCAGTGTCTGTCTTCAGTGGGGGAACTGCTATCATTGGAACAGAATGTTTTTGTAGAGATGGGGATGATTTGTCTCTGCTGCCTTGAGCTTTCTGAGATGTGCAGTTCCTTGTCAGTACAGAGAGAGGTACTCATGAGATGGGAAGTTGCCCACCTCTTCTAGATGCCTCCTGAAGGAGATGAATTTTCTCTGGAGGTGTTAATCTTTTTCACTCACTGTGGACAGAACCTATGGAAATAACTCAGGCTGAATATTTAATATGTAGTGACTAAAGTTTAGTGAAATAAAGGTGCAGAATCATACTCCAGTGCTGATATCCTACAGCAAACTCTGGGCTTTTTAGTGCACTGCTCAGCAAGGAACTAATTAATGAGGGAGAGCAACTATAAAGTGGAATACAGACTGTATGATTTAAAAAGAAACAGCCAAAAAGTCTGCTAGTGACCCACTGAAAGTGGGTTCCTTTACATTCATCCTCCTGTCATTTTGGCACAAGCCTGAACTGAGACAGTTGCACAGCTAAACCACAGCCACCAGAGGCTGAGTGAGTGGCTGGGTTTGCTCAGTGACTGTGGAGCACTGGCTCATTGTAGCCCCCCTGGGCTCAGGGTGGTCCCAGGCTCACTGCATGGCCCGGGTGGAGATTTACAGCCCCTCTCACCTGGTGGGAGGGGTGCTGCTTCTGCTCCTCCTGTGCTGAGTGATGCCTCTCATCCCATCCCATGCTGTTCTGCATGATGGGGTCAGCTGAGGCCTTGGGGCTTTTTTGCTTAGCAAGAAAAAGTGGGAAGATGCAGGGACACACATGCAACAGCAGAATTGTTACGGGAAAATTGAAAATAAGGTGGAAAGTGGCAAAAAACATTGCAGATACCTTCTCAGGGCAAACACTCACAGTGTTTATTTAGTTTCTCCTCTTGATTCTATACTATTAGATTAACAGCTGAATTCAGCTGGGGATCAAGCATGACAAATAATCTCTCAGGTGAGCTCTAGGGCTAATAAACAGGATATAAGCGGCAAGAGACTGAAAAGGGGACTCAGTTACCTGATGAAAGAACTTCTTGCCAGTGCTGAGCTGCAGATGAAAGCTGAGGCCCAGTGGGAGGTTGCAGGTTACTCAGACAGAGCCCGGGATGTGCACAAAACACTGATGCTGCGAGGCATCACTCCTCACACCACCTGCATCTGTCCCTTCTGCGCAGACAGACAGACAGACAGACAGGTACACTGAGTCAGACACAGCTCCACAAGCTTCAGAGGGGCCACAAAGCAGCTCTGGGAGCAGGAGACAGCAGTTGGGACAGAGATGTGGACTCTCACTGAAGGCTCAGCCTTGCTCTGGTTCATCATACTCTTGGCCCAAAGCAGCAGCCAAGGGGCTCTTCTGCCACTGGAGGGTCATAGTGAAGTTTGGGGTTCCATTCCTCTGCCCTTCCTCTCCTCAGGAATCTGTGACAGTGCAGCTGAGTAACACCTGCTGGAGCAGAGTACAGTCTCGTGCTTCCTTTTCCCTTGGGACAGAGCTCACTTTTTAAAAGGAACTTGGCTCAGCTGTGACAGGGAAGGCACACGGTGTTTGAGCTATTCCTAGCCAGTGATGATTCTGTTCAAGCTTTCAGCAATTTTGGATTTACATACCCCCTTTTCTTTTGGGCCAAGGGTTCCAAGTTCCTGTAATCCATTACTGAAGAACAGAGAGTGAAGGACAAACCCATTTGTCATTTGCTTTTTGAAAAAAGATTAAAAATCTTTCTCAGCAGCAGGGTAACTCCTGGCATTTCTTCCTTACTCTGGTTTAAATAACAGCAATGAAATAGAGCCCCTTCCCCTCATCAGGAAAATTACAGAAAAATTACAGAACCAAACACTAAGTGGAAGTGACATGTAAAAAAACCATCCCCATTCCTTCAGCTCATCACAAAGCACCTTCAGGTTGCTGCCAGGTGCCAAGGTGGCAGTGGCCTCCCTAGGACCAGACTCTGCTCTATGTGTTAAGAGCTAAGAGTGTGGGCAGATTTGGACAAACTTTCCATTGCTCATGGCAGCTGAGCTGAATCTCACATGTTGTTTCTTAATGGAAACACATGGAAGCACCAACTAAGAGCTAATTCAAGCCCTCACCCCGCAGACACCTCCTTTGACTACTCTGACTCCAGTGTCCCCCTTTTAGGGTGGACCTCATTAGTGGTGTGCTATGGATTACATGAAGTTCCTAAAACCTTTTTAAAAGGTGTGGATTAATGGTTTTTGTGCTCTTAGAAAGGTCACTTGCAAGAATGATGCTAAGGATTGGAAGAAATAGCTCTTTCTGGGCCCTTTGGGGCTGTTTTTTATGCTTACAAACACACCCACTGCAGAGACAAGGGCACTGATTAAAAGTCAGTGACACTCCATAGCTCATGATTACACACAAAGTTGAAAGCTGAAGTGAATGTAGCCTTAGGAACCTTATTAATCTACTGTTTGATTAAACTACCTTTCAGCCTCCTTATTAAACTGCGATAGTTCTAGAAGAATAACAACAAAGTCATATGAAAGGCAAGACTGCTTGAGGGTGTTATTTTGTGTTGTCATTGACTAGTCATAACTAAGGGGGAAAAAGGCATTTTATCCAAGGTGAGAAAAGATGTGACAAGCATTAACATCTCCTTTTGTTTGTTTTATCACTAATGTGTCCGTAGGGAAGCGCCATTGCACTGCACAGGTAAAACCATTCCTCAGTTAGGTGTCAGTGGCCACATTTGAATGAAGCCAGGGAAGGGAATGAACAGTAACACACAGCTTTTCCAGGATAAACCCACTGCACAACTTGCCATTGAAAAGGTGATGCAGACACAGAATGTTTCAGGAAGGAAGCTCCCACACTCCTGGCTTTGTTTATTAATTTATTAATTTGTCAATTACCACTATGGCAGCATCTGGAACCTCAGCTGAGGGCAGACTTCCGTGAATCTGGCACTAGCAAAAATGCGCAGTCTAAAATGAAGGATTTCTTAGCTTGTTTGCATTCTGTTCTTAGTCAGATACATGAATTAGGGGCTCAGCCCCATGATGACACCACAACTGCCACATAAGATATGGAGCACCCACTGATGGGTAAGGCAAACTCAACCTCATCTTCTGGGCCTGTGGTATATTGGGAGATACACAATCTGCAACTTTAGAGATAAATAATGATCTAGAGCAGCAGTTTTGATGCAGAAGCATAATTTCAAGAAGCTGCATGAAATATGTCAGATACTCCCTTTGTTTTATACTTCCCTTACTAGTAGATGAGTGCTACACTGAGTGACTGCCCTTAGTTGCCTGTCCCAATGAAAGGAGACAGAAATCCTGCTTTAGCTAACTGAGTACATATATGTGAAAGAGCTTTCATGCTCTGTGGTATTCACTAGCAATGCCACTTATCACAAACAAGTCTTCAGTCTAAGCTACATCTATTTGAAGAGAGTAACAACCATGTTTGAGTTTCAGATTATATAATACTTTCATTTCTCTTACCTTTAGGAGGTGGACTCAGGCATACAAATCAAACAGCTACAAAATCTCCTGTGATTCATCCTCAAAGAGTAAAATAATTAACTTGATATATCAAGACATAATTCAGGCTAGAAAAGTTACTGCTGTTAGAAGTGGATTAGTTGACTTACAATTGTTCCATATCAGGAGATATTAACCTATATTTGCCTGATATTAGAAGTAAAACCAATCCAATAAATTTTATGAAATGGCTTTTAAAGTGTATTTGTAAAGAAGGTCTAATATTTACTAGCTTAAATAGTGTTTCCATTTAAATATTTTTAGAAGCTAGGGAAGGTACAAAGCAATTCCTGGAGGGTAAGCCCTCTAACATAACAATTTATATGCCAAATGAAATCCACTGCCGGTGTTTCTTAAAACGAGGTAATGCAGCATTAACCTCCGCAAGCTCACCAGGATCCTGACTTTCATCAGCATTCAATTGGTGATGAATTGCCAACATTTTTGAAGTAAAGCCATATAAACAAAAGTAGAAATATATTTAAAATGTAAATGGGTCTTTGGTGGAGATCAAGGAAAAGATTAAATATCTCAGTCTGGCAAAGGATGTAAGGATGTTCCTTAAACCCCCTTTGACTTCAACAGGAAATAAACATATGCTTGAAGTTGGGCGTGCTCAGAGCTTTGATGAGAAAATTCACGGGCAGGTTTGGGAATTGCAGTGTGGAGCAGTATCCTACTCAGGTTTTGGGAGCCCAGCCACACACTGAGCCTGCAGGCTTCAGTTAGATGTCTATAAACAGGGCAAACAGAAGTAGGGTCCAAATCCATGGCACATTGTGTGCAGGGAGTGGGCAAGCTTAGCTAATAGGCACTTAGGAGGAAAAGGTTTTAGCTTGTCCTAATTGCCTGTTTGTAGCAGGTGCAGAGCAGGGACAGGCTCAGACAGCCAGCCTCCTTTGGGAGTCAGGACCCTCTGGGACCATGCCAGTCTCTCAGAAGAGCTGGAGAAGGGAAGGTACAGTGCCATGGGCTCCTCCATGGGAACACCTCCATGGGAACACCTGTGCAGGTGCCTTTCCTTCCTCTGCCAAAGAGTGCTTGCTCTAACAAACAGCAAGACAAAACACGATTCAGGATTTTAACTTCCCATCATATCCTGGACAACCTCCAGTCCACAGCATCCTTCCAGACAGGAAGGATGAGAAGATGGACATGTTGTTGCCACCTCCACAGTGAGTCAATGCCTTGGTGCTCAATACACCCCAGCCTTGCCTGGCTGAGGGGAAACCTGAAAGGTCTTCCCGGGATCCACAGCAGGGAAAAGAAGGGCACATGGCTGTCTGTTGTGCCTGGCATGAGGTGGCAGATGCACTTCAGAAAACTGACATTTTGGGTGTAGGTTTCTACAGGAACAGATAGGTTAGATACCAATGCCTACATCTTCTGCTGGATTGCAGTCCCAGCTTTTCACATAAAGGTGATTTTCTGCCCAGGCCCAATTCATCAGAAGCAAGTTGAAACATGTCTGTTTTGTAAATAATTTCAATTACAGCTCCCTGGTGCTTCACTGTATGTTCCTGAGACTCCTATGGCCCCTACTTTTATAAAATCTGTCCACACTTTGTGTACTTGTCTGTGTTGTCCTCCTATCATTTTCACTAAATACTAAATATCTAGTGAATAAATACTAAATAAAGCTTTCAAAACTACTCAAAACAATTCTCATGGACAAGTACACATACCTCATGAGCATCATTTCCAGTGGGAACATCTCAGTGGCCAAGTTATCATTTATTGTATTCTAGTACATCTTGTTAAAATGATGTTATTGCATATAGTCTTCATCTAAAAAAAGAGCTTACATTAGCATAGTAATGGCCCTGAAAACTGCTAATGGTCTTACATTCATGTTGAACGGGAGCAGGAAATCAGTTAACAAAAATGCAGCAGCCAAAAATCCTGTAATAGATTAAAAACCTGTAATTATGGCATACTGAAGGTGGTGGTGGGGGTCACACTATATAATGTCAGTCTCTGTGACTGAATGCTTTCCAGAGCTCTTATCCGTACTTTTGTCAAGGAGCTCAAGTATTTTGTTTCATTTCTTGTACCTGAAGGCAGAAGACGAAGAAGATGAAGAAGAAAAAGGTTTTATTATATTATTGTTTTTTTAAAAATATAGAAAGAAGTCCATATAAGATGGAGGTAATTTGTGACCTGGCATATTGAAAAAAAAAATGACCTTGTAAACACTGATTTTCTCATCACCTTCTAACAAAAGTTAGAAGGGGGAGGGAGAGACATTTCATAGAGAGGGTGAGAAAAAGGCAAACAGGGACAAGAACAATTCAAAAATAAAAAAGTAAAAAATGCAGCCTGATTCAATTTGTGGTGTGTCATGTTGGAATGAGCAATCTGAAGAGTTCAAAATATTCAGCTGTGTAGGATGCCCCTTAGTGGCTGAATTTAAATACTGTTGACAGATGAAATAATTTTAAACACTGAAAAAGATCCCAAAATAATATTTGTGTTTGTATTTAGTAACCAGCAAAAAAGGATTTTAAATGCTAACATATGCACAGAAGAGCCTACAAAGCCATGTTTACATAAAACATAAGAAACAGTTGGAAAAGTGCAAACCAATAGTAAGAGAAGGTTCCTGAATAAGCGATTGTACCAAATGAGAAGAAAACAAGGGAGAAGTAGGGGAAACAGGTCAGACTCTATTTCTGGTTTAATCAGAATGTATATTATGAGGTGAGCCAACTTTGCAGAAGAATACAGCCAGATATTGAACTCTGCAATGGAACCCAACCCAGTGTTTTTACTGATCTTTTCTAGAACAGAGAGTTTCTGCACACCTATGAGGTGATGTGGGCTGGAGCCACGGGCCCTTCCCAGCACCACATGGCTGGTGTAGCCTGTGGCCATCTCTGCTGTGGCAGAAGGCTCCCAGCTTGTGTTACAATACACAAACATTGCTACTCAAAAGGCATCAAGAAAGGTTTAAGAGTCAATAGAAAAAGCTAGAGTGCACAAATTCTGTAATACCCAAATGTACCGTGCAAAGAGTCTATGGGCAATTAATTTAATTTATTCTAACCCTTGTCATGAGGAATATATTGCTTCTAGCTTCTTCTTTGCAGAAACAGTCTTTACACTGGAGTAATTTGCAAAAGCTGCAACGCAGTGACACTCTCAGAGCCCAGCACCCACACTGGTCTGTTTACAGCTACTCTGAATTTAACTGTATTTTATACCTTTAGATCTCTGTGTATACACTGAATAACAAAAGAAGTCCACAATATTGACAGAAAGTTTGTCTTATTTGGAAATGCCATGCTTCTGATAGCAGTCATTTTTTTTCTTTCTTGACGAAGTCTGCAGTTCTCCCACCTATTTAACTTTGCATGTAGAAGTCACAGCTGCAAAGTGTCTCATTACCTCCACACCGTTAACAGCGGCAGAAGAGCCACTCATCAGCAGTATTGACATAAGCCTGGACTTCTTGGGTCACATCCTAGCACAGCTTAAGTGGTCAAGGGGAATCTTTTTGTTTGAGTGAGCTGGTGCGTGCTGTAGCTGGATATGCTGATCCCGAACACTCCCAGGAGCAGTGCTGCCCGCTGCAGAGCTGTGTCTGACGGGTTGGTAACGATCTTTGCTGCAGCTTGAGTCTAAGGGAGAAACAGCACAAGTTACAAGCTGATTCAGCTCAGGGCAACACAAAAGAAGGTCTGTGGAACCTACAAAGCATTTCTTTTCTTCTCCATTCAACTTAACACGGTATGACTGCTTTCTGCTAAAGAGCATTTCACACAATTTATTGCATGTTTTGGAAACCCTCCCTTTTTATCACTTTGTAAAAGACAGGATACATTTCTGATACGATTTTCCTTTCAGTTGTTGCTTATTGATTTTGGTGACTTTAATGGGGCTCCCTCTGGCTGCCCGAGAGGGAGAGGTGAATCAAGTGTGGAGGCTTAGGCATAAAGGAGAAAGAACTTCCTTATTCTGTAAAGAACAAAGATCTCTTCCGTCCAACAGATTAGCTACTAACACAGGATGTTCCCTTGAATATTAGATATTAATTCAGGAAAGCAAGCCTAGAAAAGATCACTAACATCCTTTATGCCCTCCACAGGTAGGACTAGACCAAGCAGACAAGTTTTGACACAGTCACTTTGTCGAGTCCTATGAAGAAGCAGGAAATGTCAAGCAAAGTAAAGATAAGAATTACTTATTTACTATCTGAATAACAATCAGAAAAGAAATTAAGTTACTGTTGCTTGCCTAGTTCATATGATACACTGATCAAGAGGCAGAAACTCCATTTTCATGGAGTCCCTAGAGAGCAAAACAAAAATTTGTCATATTGGCACTTTGAGTTAAAATACATGTGTCTTTTCATTGCTGCATTTGGTTTCTTTATGTGAAATAATCACTAGGCCTCAAATAATGTTGGTTTTTTAAATGCTTTCCCTTGCAATCCATGGATGAAAAGCATGTCATCACTGTCAGGTGCAATAGATTCCAAGGAGCCTCTTTTTCACTTCCAGATTCTAGGTTTTTTACTCAGCTTACAGAATTAGGGTTTAGTGCTCTGACAGTGATAAATGTCTGACTGTGGCTACTTTAGCCACAAAATAAATAAAGACAAAAGTAATTTCAAACAGAATCACTATGTAAGGTGGTATCAAAAATATGCAGGGAAGTATGAAAGAAATTCATGGCTAGGACTAAGACAGCATCTTTAGCTCAGCCTCTCAACCACTCAACTATCCCCTCTCAGCTGCTACAGTCTATGATTCTGGATGCAGAGCACAGTGCTAAGAGCTGGGACATTTTCCAGAGAAAGGATGGATACTCTGTAAATATCAAAATATGGAATAAAATAAGGAATTCTTCTGTATTCTTTGGTGTAGATATATGTATATATATTTATAGATGCTTTAGTCTCAATTATTCAGCTGATTTAAAATGTTTTCTATACATGTTTTCTATTTGTTTTCTTCATATAATGATTGATAGTCTGATTTCCCAGTGGTCCAGAGGTCAGTACTGATTGAAGTTTCCATATTATGGCCAAGAAGCTGGCTGAAGTGGTCACTGATGGGTCACTGATAGGTCAGCTGAGTCACATCCTTCTTTCCATTACCATTTTCCCACTGCCCCAAACACACAAAGCCATACCAAGAGAAAATTATGGAGAAACAGTTCCTGTTTAAGCACTGCAGAAGAATTAACTTCTTCTAAATATTCTGCATTTGGTATTCCAGCATGATACCAATTATCAAGAAATATCATAATTCATTTGCTTTTCAGCAGAGGATTAATTATTTTGAGTTATGTGAGTCAACCCACAAGAAACCAGTGTTCCCTTGGGTTGGTCATGCAATAATTTGAAATAAAATTACCTGATCAAGAGAAATACAGGTATTTTTAAGATTAATTAAAATCTAAAAAAAAAAAAAAGAAAGAAATTTCATACCTGCAGCAACCTTATGTACCCGGGTGTCATTCTCCGGAGAGGAATAATCATGATTTCTGAGTCTTTGTAGAATTTCAGCCCCTACAATTCTAGAACACACAAAACATTACTAAACTTCAGGATGTTTTAAAAGTTGTCCTCTTCATGAAACATGAAGATTAAGCATACTGCAGTTTGCTACAGTGCCAAGAGCACCCCAAGGAACACAGTATGCAAACATTTCTTGCTCACCTGATGTTCTTTTCCCTGGAGCCCTTTCCCTGCTCTAGGGCCCAGGGTATATAAAGCCCTGCTCCATTGCATAACCTGTCACATGGGATCTGTCTGCACTGCTTAGGTGTTGGCAGGGCTGGAACCCTGCCCGGGGCCAGGTATGTCTTGCAATATTGGAAAACTCTCTGGGAATGCCTAAAGCTTATTAGGAGAGCTGACCTCCTTAAAAAGAAAAGGGCCTAAGCCTGCTTTATAGATAGCACTGGACAAAGGAAAAGGAGGTCATTATAGCATTTCGTGTCGCAGACTGACAATGCAAATAGGATTGGATGGTGTTTATATAACTTAAAGCATATATTTATACCCACAGGATAACCTGACTGGGTAAGGAAGCTTAATGCAACCATGACCCAAGTTAAAAGGATGTGCTAATTTAACAGGGCTATTTGGAGGCACATGTAAAAATAAGTGCTTTCTTTTCTGATAGCATTCCCTTTTACTCAGCGTTATGCACAGTCTTGTGTGTTTTTCTACTGCTAGTTATTGAAAACTAAAAATACCTAATCTGATACTTACTCATTACTGCTTTTTATTAACTGTGATCTCTTGTCACTGTAGTGAGCTTGAATTCTGTTCCATTCCTGCAGTCATATAGCACACTGTGACAAATGGTGGTAAAATATAATCTACAAAATTATTTTCTCCAACATTTAGTAGTGTCCATTGATATACCATTCTAAGAAAGCTCTTTTTTTTTTTTACATTTACAATATATACACCCTTGCATATAGATAGCAAGTCAGAATTTGACTGCAGTTGCAGTCCTACTTCTAAACATGCAGGGTAAGAATCTTCAGGTGTTGTAAGTCAGTAGAGCACCAATATGCACATTGAACCCACACCAGTTTTCATGACAAGTGTTCCAGAGATCAGTGCTGACTTGCACCCCTGTAGCCTCTGCTAAGGCAGCTTAAAGATATCTGAGAAATGCTCCTGATATAAAAGAGCAGAACATGATTCTGCTTGGAGAAATAATCCATTCCAGGTATTCCACAGGTGTTCCACAATGATACCACTTCTTCATCTTCCTTTCAGCAGATGCCTAATTAATATTACATAAAGGAATGCTTCAGTTTTATTCCAAGGCTCTGGCTTGCATAGCACAGGGCAGGCAGTTCTCATTTTCCTTTCACTGCACCATGTCTGTAGCACCCCAACCCTGAGGCACCAACAGAGCAATGTCTCATTAAAAAAAAAAGATAACTTCAGTTGAACTCATCCTGTAGCATCAATCTAAATTATCACCACAGAATCATCACACATGGTTTGGGTTGGAAAGGACCTTTGAAGTCACCTTGTTCCAACTGCCCTGTCACAGGCACAGACACCTCCCACTAGACCACACTTCTCCAAGCCCCATCCTACTTGGCCTTGAATATTTCCACAACTTCTCTGGGCACTAAAATCAAGAGACTGGGAACTTGCCAATCTGTTTGTTCTTTTTTCATGTAATATGCAGTTTTCACAGTGACCCCATGCTAAACCTTTTGCACTGTATCCCTTAGTTATAGGAAATACTGTATTAACAGGAAGTAATCAACATAAAATTGGGAGCTGACTGAAGTTAACAGGAAGCCTCTCAGTACCTGCCCAAATGCATTTGGGATGAAAACCTATGTATGAAAAGTCAAAGGCCTTTTTCTTGTTTCTCACTATATGCCCCATGCCAGCTTTCCCAGTCCCAGGGAGGGCCTTTCCCTTTCCCAGGAGAGGGCCTGTGCTTGCTGTGCAGAGCAGCACGAAGATAATGATACAGTCTGCCTTTTTTTGGAAATACACAGAACACTGAGATTTTCCTTATATTTGCAGCTTTTCCTACATTCAGAGGAAAACCTACTTACTGAACTATCAGAGTTTCAGCAGCTGCAAAATTTTTGCCATTTTGAGTGTAAATCTTCCCATTCAAAGAAGGGCAGTAAGATTCCAGTGGCATGGTATTCAGAAAGGGAGAGCTTTCCAAACAAGTTTCTCTGTGTGGAAAATAAAAGGGAAAGGAAAGAGTATGCTTTGGCTGATATAGCTGTCTTTAAAAAGGATCTCTTGGCCATGTGCAACACAGCGGAATTGTAGAATATTTTCTGTAATTGCAGATATTACCAAAATCTGAATTACATGCCCAAGGACTCTGAAAGAATAACCATCCTAGGCTGTTTCAGGAGAACCTTGATCAAACAAAGGATTGCCTCCATTCCTTTTGAAGTCCAAGCCTCTGAGAACTGAGTCCTGACTGCCAGGACACAGAGATGATTGTGCCCCTTCTGGGCCAGGGAATGGACAACAATCCACAAGACCTCTCTTGGCACAAACCCAGGGATCCCATGTGCTGTGCAGACTGCTCACTTCATCCATCTACTACGGGCTTCCCTGCCTATGGAGGCACTATTTTCTAATAGGCATCAAGCAGCTAAGAATGCAACTGATATGCTGACATCCTCCCCAATATTAAAGACAAGTGATACCTTGAACTCAGCTATAAATATTCACCACCTCTATTTCCCTTATGAGGACAAATCAGTAATGAAATTATAAAGTTCCTTTGCTGTAATCCAGTGCCTTTGGGACCAGCAAGGACTGCTTCCCCAAATGCAGCAGGACTAAACCAACAGAAATAAATCCTTTTCACACTCTTAAAAGGCCCTTCTTGACTGGCATTCCCCAAAAAGCTTTCCATCATGGCAGTGATCATGTCCCTGCCTCTCCAGCGTGTGGAGCAGAGACTCTCATGACAGTATCACCCACATTAGCTCAGTGCAAGCTGCATAGAAGGCACTGCACATGGGGCACTGGCCCCTACTCTTCTAGTAGATTTTGAAGCCTGTGGTGTTGACCACCCTCAGACAAATGCCTCAAATACTTAGACAGTAATCATTCATGGACTTATCACTTTCCCTGTGTGCCTCAGACTTGGTTAGGTTCTCTTTCACAGGCAGTTCATTCTCTTGACAGCTGGACTTTATGATCTTAATGGACTTTCCCAGCTTTAACGGTGGTTATATGATTCCTGCTTCATAAGAATCCTCTTTCAGATCCTTAAAAATGTTTTATCTTAAAATCAGACTCATCTTCCCAGTTTTCCTTGTTTCCTGTTCTCCCTACAATGATTCTTATTTACCAGCTCATTTTCCCACATACTTCCTAGCATATTTATTTTTATCCTAACAAAAGGGCAGCTACATCAGCATTTCCCTCCTTACCAGCTCAAGCACCAGAAATTTCTCTGTGAATGAGCGTTCTATACTGCTTTCTTCTACTCGTCAGTTCTTGCCATTGGTCACCCTTGTGGAATGCGGAGTGGCAATGGCCTGTGGCACTTGAGACTCTGGGTGCTAGCAGGCCCTGATTCCCACACACACAGGAGTCCATTGCCTACATCTACCTCTGGTTTTTTTTTCCCTCTCATTGGTTTTTTTTTTTTTTTTTTTTTTTTAATCTATTTCTGAAAAAAAATAGCCATCCTGCAGCAGAGGGAGAGAAGAGTGAGGCAAGCTCAGGTGCGTGAGTTAAACCACAGGAAGAGGTGGTGGAGGTGCCCAGGTGAGCAGCCCCTCAGGCCTCCCCTCAGTGCAGTCAGGTCACCACAGAACATCCCCTGCAGAAAGGACACAAGCCTCCCTGAGAGCTGCTGCTGCTGCTGGTTCCTGCAGACAATGCTGATATTGCTGAGCTGTGTGTGCCTGGGGCTGCCAGTGCACACAGGTATGGCCTGGGTACCAAAACAGTGGGAAAAGCAGAGACAAGGCAGGTGCTTCTCCTGCTGCTGCATCCAATTCCTAAGGGAACCTGGCACGGTCACATTACTGGCTTTGCTGGGGTAAGGTCACAGACTGACAATGTGAAAACAAGCATGTGACACCAAGGAGGGGACAGTGCTGGCCCAGGGGTGGCTGGGGTGAGCAGCCCTCAGTGCACACCTGCAGGCAGGAGGAGGCTCCTGGCAGCCCCAGGGCCCCTCAGGCAGGTCCCACATGTGCACGAACGGGCATCAGTCTCTCTTTACCCACCATACACTGCAGAGATTGGGGCCAAAGTCTCACCCTCATTGCTTCTACCTGATGGGTACAGATTGCAGGCAGAGCACTGCAGGGCACTGCCTACGTGCACTCACAGTTCTGAACATAAACTGGTTTCAAGCAAGACTCTCTGCTGGCTTTGAGGGCCATTAAGCTTGATTTACTCAAGGCTCTCTATACTGATACAAGGACAGAATTTTAAAAGAGGATTTCCCATAAAGTGGAGAATTTTCATTCTATACCTGGTGAACAATATGACATTTGGAAGTCATAATTTTGAAAACAATCCAGATATTTAGCTAAAGGAGTACTTTCTAAAATTAATCATCCTTAAAGAGTCCAGGCTGCAGGAATACATGGCAGAATTCTGAACCTACCCACAGCTTCCAATAACACCCCTTTAGGCAGGATGGGAGTAAACATAAAAGTGCTGTCACTGCAGGCAAATCAATAAAATAGACCATATAAAGAAAACAAACCACCAAATCTTCCTCAACACACAGCTGTATGACTAATCCTAGACTTTTTGACTTCAACAGTTATTAGATCTGAGAGCATGTCCTTGCAAATCATTATGTGCATTGCTCAAAAATTAGAGCTAAGCTGAAAGTAATTTTATCTGAAACAAAGTTAACTAAACTGCCAGCTCTGTTGGGGTGTCAGGACTGGGCACTGTTAGCTTGTAGAAGGAAGAGACAGTCCTGCCCCAAGGAGCCTGGAGTCCGAGGGGAGGCAGATGATTGCCACCAGTTGAAGGAGCACAAGGAAACAGAACATACAGCTTGGCATGCAAAGCAATGTTCTCAGCTCACTTATAGTCAGAGTGTTTCCAAATTTTTGTAGGCATTGCAGCAAAACGCAGTGTAAAGGAGAGGTGTGAAGGTGATAAATGAGTTTTAAGATGATAAGGGAGGTAAGGAACAGGAACAATGTTAGTTGTATTGTTGTGTTACACGGTAGTATCTTCACAAAGCACCAAGTTAAGGAGATGGATTGGAATATGTTGATGACAGAAGTAGGAAATGCCAATAATAAAGGAAGACTGCAATGCTGTGTAGATGAGCTATAGACTGCAGAGTTCAGTCCTCAAAGTCATCTAAGGTTACAGATACACAGCAGTGAGAGATTTGTGTTGCTGAGGTTTACGGAGTTACCATTGAAGTAGCTTAAACCATTCATTTATTTCCTGCTGAGCATTGACTCCTGCACTTCCCACAGCTCCACTGCCAAGCAGTCACTCCTGTGTTTGCAGCCTGCCTGCCCACAGTGCTTTGATGGCATTGAGGGACAAAAGAATAGAAACTGACAAAAACGTAATAGCAAAATAACAGCAAAAAATCAAGTTCATTACAGCTATGCAGAAAGGAGAAATTCTTTCATAGATCAAATTTTGTCAGAAGATGCTGCAATTTGTGTGTGTGAGAAACTACAGGAGGGGAAAATCTGGAAGAATTTCCTAAACCAAGGTAGGTAAGCATTTCTGTCGCTGGAAAAACACAAAGGTAGTGCTCTAGAGCTTACCTGGAACCCAGTTCTGTCAAGCAGGGCTGGATCTCTCTCTCACCTAATTCCAGATAAGGCTCATACAGATGCCTGCCTCGGATCTAGTTGCTCTAAATTCCCATTCTAATTTACCTGTTTCAAATGTTTATGTTAAGATCAGGGCAGGAAGTTACAACAGTTCAGTGACTTGGTATGAACAGACCCCACTGATTACAGCAGGACAACTCAAAAAGCTGTTATGAAGAATGGCTTTTAAGATGACCAAAGCAGATTAAAGGCATACATTACAAGAAGCAGCTATGTTTAACCTCACAAAAGGAGGATCATGAAACCCTTCCTCTCAGATACTGACAAGCAGTGAGAATGTCCATGAGCACTGATTTTTGCCTCATTCCCCAGCTACTCGATGTGGTCAATAGCCAAGCTTCGTCTCCCCTCACTCAGTAGAGGTCTGCATAGAGGGAAAGCAGCACCAGTAACATTAGGTGGGCATGGAAAAGCCAACAGATGAGAAGGCTGAATAGAAGGCTTTGCATAAACAGTTACTATCTGACCTGATGTGCAACTACAGCATCTTTGGGGAGACAATCTCCAGTGTCCCAGAACAGTCACTGCCCTGCAGAACTGACAGCAATTGATCCATGAGCCACATGGAGTTGGATGAGCAAACTTGCTGTCATCTTTTCTCTAGCTCAGATGTGTACTAGTATAGATGAATTTATTCCTTTCACAACTGAAAACCAAAAAAAAAAAAAAAAAAAAAAACCCAAAAAAAAAAAAAAAACAAAACCAAAAAACAAACCAAACACCAAACAACCCAACCCAAACCCACAAATAGAAACAGTGGGCATTTCTAGAAGTTCTGAAGACATTCATAGAAGCTCGCACCTTTTGAAAAGTTGCTGCTACACTCATGCCTACCACTGTCAACTCTTATGTTTGGGTCCATCATAATGTGTTGAACAATTTTGCAGAATCTGTAGGTTGGACTGCAACAGAAAACTGTTCTAGCAGATATGGGCAGGGAGAAGCTTGCCTGCCTTTGCTGTGCAAGACATTGCATCACAGGCACCATCCTGATATCTCACTTAATACATGCTCTTGGACAGTTGGCTCAGCTTAAAATGCACAGCAGATTTACAAATGTCTTTTTGGAGCAAGAACTTTAGTCTTGCTGCCTCTGCAGTGGTTCAGAGGTCAACCAGCACAACAGGCTACAAGAGAAGCTGGAATGCTTGGCCTGAGAGCTGTGCTCGCTGACCTGAGAATCGTCTGGGTGCATATTCTGGACAGACTCATCTACTGCTGTTTTTCTGGGAAGGTTCGTATCTGCAGGCAGTGAACAGACTTCCAGCAGATGTCCAGAGTCCAGGTTAACCCTGGGAAGAGTAACAGAGTTCCCTTTTTGTCACAGGTGCCATGCCCTGACCTGCCATGTCCCTGTATTCAGCGCACACACTCGGTGAGCAAGGCAGTGCACTGGAGGACATGCAACACAGTCCTGGCAGCTTGGGAAGAAGGGGGGATCATCCTTTCAATAAAGCCATTCCTCAGCTACCAAGGCACTGCTGGTCTGATGTGGGAAGCCTATGGCACCCCTGTGGATGTATCTGGATACATGAGTCTCAAGACACATCATTACTTAAGACCACATGCACTCCTCTGACTGTGTGTGCCACATAGCTTTTTTTAATCCACGACAGTAGATTATTTCTTGCTGTAAAAGAGTGACATACAATGGCTGCTTTTTTGCACAGAAACAAGGCATTAGGCTCTTTGAACAGCCTGCAATTCCCATCTGTGTAGGTGCAAACACAGGCAAGCTTGTTAAGGAGCAAGGCATGTCCTCTCATTCTGCTCCACTCCCCAAAGTCCACTAAAATGGGTGTCTACATCAAGACACCCACCAGATACTGGCTCCCATGCCAGGATGAACATGTGCTCCTGGCTGGCCATCCACAGTGGGTGTTTTTTACTGTGAGAGCTGGTGTGAGAAATTTTATTACAATCTGTGATGAGAACCCTTCATGTCATGCCCTTTGCTGCTCCTGTGGCTGACGAGACTAAAAGCTGGGCTGCCACACTCCATGGGCATCCCTCATTCCATCTGCAGAGGGTTCCAAGTCATGCAGGTTTCCTCACAGCACCCCAGACATCTTTTGGGTTTGATACACAGTGTGGAGATACTGACCTGTGTAACCATTGTAATCTGCCCACTGCACATACACACAGGGTTTTTGGAATTTGAATTTGCTTGTAAAAAGCTGGACACATCATTCCCAAAAGTGGTGTACTGTTGCTGGGACATTTTCTCATGAGTAAAACTGTGCCCATGAGCAGATGCATATGCAACCTATTCACAGGGTTCTTTTTTCTCATATATCTCCCACATCACAACCCTGTTACCCACACACCAAGTCCCCAAGGGTCACTCAAGTGAGAGAGCTTAGGAAGCAGCCTTCTGACATGTAATTCCAGGTATTTGGGTATGGCACATGAGGACAGGAGGCAGTGAGATCTCCTACAATGCCTGTGAATGACTGGATGGCTTGCAAAGTACTGCCATGCTTTGTGTGTGTGAACAACCCTAACACACAGCATGCTCTGCTTTTCTGTAATTTAGGGACGTTTCATTTGTTTCAGAGCACAGCCACAGCGTGGAATTAGAGCTGTGTGGAATTAGAGCTGCAGTGGGGATATCTGGGGTACCAGGACTCTGGAATAGAAAAAGATTCATTCTAACAAGACACAGATACATTCAAAGCGTGACCACATATCTGGTTCTAATTCTAAAGCACTAATTTACAACAGAAGTATGCAACTACAGCCAGACCTTTCATTGGTACTTCTCTGTGCCTTTCAAACAGAATTTTCAGCCAATCAAAATGTCTAAGTTACTATATTCCACATGGCTTTATAAATTGTGAATAATGAATTCCACAAAAGCACCTGTTCCACCTTCTGAACAACCTTATACAATCTTCTTGGAGGGGCTGGAATTTTTACATGTGATCACAGTTAAAATAAATGTAGAGCTATTATGAAAATGTGGAATTTTACTGACATTCACCATTCCTGAATTAGAAAAGTGTCTAAACATCCAGAGGTTTAAAGTCTTCCACAGTGGTCTCCTAGGAAATTTTCTTACATTTAGTGGCAATGGATATCTAGGTAACATCCAAAATTGTTTCTGATTTAGAAAATATAAACGCTTTGATTCATCCTGAATATATTTTGCAGAACACTGTGTGTCTCCAATGCAACAGGCTAGTGAATTAGTCCACCAAAACCACAAAAGGTTTGTAAATCCCCTTGTAAGACTTTAAACCGAAATATAAGAAGATATAAATTACTTGAGCTTTCCAAGTATGACAGAAAATCTTTCAAAGCTTTAAATTAAATAACATAGCTTTAGTGGGAACCTCTCTAGCTGAATTTTTGTTCTTCCATGCTTTCTGGTATTCTCCCTTGTTTTGGTTCCTTGCAATTGCCTTCACATTGCTGATTACACATGGTTCCCATTCCTTACCATCTGTCGTCCAATTTAAATGTTCTAATCCCTTAAACAGACATCTATTAGTTCTGGCATGGCACTGTACCAGCACAGTTGTGGCTATTTAACACTACTGGTAGTCTATTTTTAGGCATAATCCTGGTAAAGGTACATGTCTTATGTTGTGAAGTCTCTAGCTGAACACTGCAAGATTCTTTCATCAGCTTAAGAAGAGGGCAAAAAAATCTGTGCATTAATATGAAATAAAGCATGGCAAATACATGAATCCAAAGAGCACCATTTCTATGACATTTATTTTTTATTTGGTAGTCTTTATTCTGATGTTGTGAATGTCTGACTATGAGGTCAAGCAGAAATTACTAGAACAGAATTCAAATTGCCTGGGACTGGAAAACAAAATGAGGGTCAGAGCAGTGAGTATTTGCACTTAAGTATGATCCACTGGACTTAGCCTGGAGTTCTCTCCTCAGAGATCACATTTCCCAGGGCACAACCCTAAAAGCTCACTGGGACCAGATGGAATTCACCCAAGAGCTCTAAAGCAACTGAAGGATGAAATAACAACAGAGTGTGTAACCTCTCCCTGGGAATCATCTGTGTCAGGGGATGGGAAGGTGGGGAGATGATTTTTACAAAGGATTCCTGGGGTGATCTGAGGAACTACAGATGAGTGAGCATGACATCCTTCTTCAGCAATTCAGTAGAAGCCACTGCAAGGAACAAAATGAGCAGACACGTGGAAAAATATATTGGGAAGCACTCCATTAAGCATCTGTAAAAGGAAGACACACTTCACAAGCCTACTGGCATTTTCTTTTTGAGGATTTGGCAAATAAGCAAACAAGGTGTATTAAAGTGCACTTTTACAATTAAATGGAGAAAAGGAAAGACCTTAAAAAGGAAGTCTCATGAGCTGAGAAGATCCTAATTTAAATGAATAAGAAATTAAAAAATATGAAAAAAATGTAGGAATGCAGTTTTCTCACTGGAAGGAAATCACCAACATAATCCTTTGGGACTTTTTGCTGGGATCTGTGCTGCTCAGCAAAGTCTTAAATGACCTGGAAAAGGTGATGAATAATGGGAGTACAGAGACTGCTGATTCCATTACAGTTATCACAGGGATTAAAATCAAAAGCTGATTGTGCAAAGCTGCAGAAAAGCACTATGATCATGCACAACTTGAGATAAAATGGCAGATAAAACTCCACATAGGATATTGCAAAATGGTGGACATAATTACGTAAACTGATAAAATCTGTTCATAAATTAAAAAAATACTACAAAGATGTCACCTCCATACCCAGTAAGGGGTCAAAAAAGCAACCAAATTATTTGAAAAGGACTAGAAAACAAACCACAGCACATTTCAACAAATGTGTGGTGAACCTGCATTTTTAATAACATGAGTGGATTTTGTTCTTTCATCTTTGAAAGGATGAAGCAGACTTAGAATAGTTACAGGAAAGTGCAAAAAAAGTTACAAAGAAAACTAGGAGAAGTTTATTTATGAAGAATCTGCAAACAGGCCTCTTCAAGTTGTATATGTCCTTCTATTCTTCTTCCCTGCTTCCCTCTTTACTCTGCATTGAGTCCTCTCCCTCTCACGTTACTGTGTTGTTACCAAAATTTCCATAGTCTTCCCAGACAAATCAAGGGTCAAAATACAAGCTGATGGGATTTTCTCTTCTAACTCAGAGCTAGAGGGATGGATTCTTCTATCTCCCCATATTCCTTCTCCAAAGCAGAAAATCAATGTGGATTCACTGCACTAAGACACAAAGGTAAAAAACAAAAACAAACCCAAAAACAACTCTGAGTTTTTTACCTCTTTCCAGCCTTGTCAGCAAGATTTTTGCTGACTATCAGACATTGACTTCTCCAGTTTGCATGCAGAGACTGCTTTTAGTGCAGAGCTTCTCCATGAGTTAAGAACTGCAGTGGCAAGCTCTTCCACCTGGAAGTTACTTTCAGACTCTGACTCTGAAACTCCTCCCACTTCACAGCTTACAGAAATCTCAATGCTCTGCTTTTCCCTGATGGAGAGGTAGTGTTACTCTTCAAGCAGGTTTCACTCTTACCTCTCATGTCTGGGAAGCTGGAGTCAACTTTATTTTAAAACCAGAGCACAGGTACTGCAATTGCCCAGGGGTGCACATGCCCTGATTGCTTCATCTTAAAACTTACCTCTGACCAGTTTTGAGTTGCATGGAAAATCACTCCAGCTTAAGAGATGGGTTCATGGATTCCCACTCATTTGAGTGGGACAGACACTCAGTTACTGAGAAACCCTCTGCTGCAGTCCTTGGACCATACCTGTTCAAAGACCTGTGCATTTCAGGTCAGGAGGAATGGGCTGCAGGTGGGAAGCTGCCCTTTGTATAGGCTCTACAAAGACTTTCCATGAGGTGCAGATCAATACTTTCCTATGAACTTGTACACAAAAGCCTTTCTCTCCTAGAGATGATTTGTTTTTTACACTGTCTGTAGAAGTGTCCAATTACACAGATTACACAGATTTCTTCTTTGCTTGGTTCCCTACAGCCTGAAGCACTCATCTTCATTAACTTAGTGTCACATATTTTTGTGAGCATCAGAAACCCAATGGAAGGCTGAGTGTAGCACTGTAGAAAGAAGATTGCTAGTCACTATAAAAATGCAAAGCACAACCAAGAGAGGGTGCTTTAATTTCAGATAGACAGCTGTAAAATTGCTTAGCAAAGATAGTTGGAAATTTGCTTGTGCTTCTTCCCAATTGCAATGCAGAGGTGAATGGCTGTGTACTGATAAAGCCATCTGTCTTGTGCGTGCCTGGAGGAAGCCTCTGCACCAAAGCAATATTGCCAGTTTTACAGTTAATATCCTGGTGCACAATACTCTTGAGCTGAGAGCTGGATTGCAGACATTTCTGCTGCCTTAGGGCATCCCAGAGCACAGCATGCCCGGTTGTAATGACTCTTGCTCAAAAGCTCAGGCTGCTGGATTGGGAAGGGGATGAGGAATGCTGCAGGGCATTATGCATTGCCAGCACACCATTCCATGCACTGAGATAATATTCAGGTCCATGGACTCAGATTTGAACCCAAAGAAAAGAAGGAACAACTGTCAGTAGAATGCTTTGGTTGGGTAGGTTTTTAAGGTGGCCTGCATATCCTGGAGTGCTGGTTTTGACTGGGGTAGGGTTAATTTCCAATAGCTGCTGTAGGGCTGTTTGTATTTGTGCTGAAAACAGGGGTTGATAATTGTATTGGGTTTGTGTGGCCACGTTTCAGCAGTGCAGGGGCTACAGCAGTTGCTGCGAGAAGCTTCCTCCATGTCCAGCAGAGCAATGCCCGACAGCTCCAAAATGGACCCACTGCTGGTCAAGGCAGAGCCAGTCAGGAATGAAGGTTAACACCTCTGTGATAACATAGTCAAGAAGGCAAAAAAAGCTATTGCACAGCTCTAATAACAGCAATAGAAGAGCAGAGTGAAAATACGTAAGAAGAGCCCTGCAGACACCAAGGTCAGTGCAGAAGGAGGAGAAGGAGATGTTCAAGGCACCAGAGCTGAGATTCCCCTGCAGCCCATGGTGAGGCAGCTGTGCCCCTGCAGCCCATGGAGAACCACAGGGATGCAGAGATCCTCCTGCAGCCCCTGGAGGAGACCCACACTGGAGCAGGTGGATGCCTGAGAGGAGGCTGTGACCCTGTGGGAGGCCTGTGCTGGAGCAGGTCCTGGCAGGGACCTGCAGACCTGTGGAGAAAGGAGCCCATGCTGGAGCAGGTTTGCTGGTGGCACCTGTGACCCCACAGGGACCCAGGCTGGAACAGGCTGTGCCTGAGGGACTGCACCCCGTGGCAGAGTGGCCCACACTGCAGCAGTTTGGGGAGGATTGATGCCTGTGGGATGGACTCCCATGGGAGAAGTTCATTGAGAACTATCTCCTGTAGGAGGGACCCTAAGCTGGAACAGGGGAAGGTCTCCTCTCCCTGAGCAGCAGCAGAAACAACCCGTGATGAACTGACCATAATCCCCATTCCCATCTCCCTGCACTGCTGGGGGAGGAAAAGAGCTGAGAAGGAGGGAAGGGGGGGATGTAGGGGGGAAGTGCTATTAAGATTTATTTTACTTCTCATTATCCTGATGATTTTCTTAGTAATTAATGTAATATCCCCAAGCTGAATCTTTTTTTCCTTGTGATGGTATTTGGTGAGTGATCTCTCCCAGTCCTTATCTCAACCCATGAACCCTTTGTTATATTTTCTGTCTCCTTCCAGCTGCGGAAGGGAGCAAGAAAGAGGCTTTGGTGGGTGGCTGGAATCCAGCTGGGGTCAACCCACCACAGTAATACAAGGGTATTTTCACTGTCTTTGAGCATGGCTCCAACACTCAACAGCCTTTTCTGTTCCTCATCTCATCCCACCAGTGAGGTGGTTGGAGGTGCACAGAGCGCTGGGAGGGGACAGCTGACCCCGACTGATGCAGGGGATGTGGGGTCATGGTCAGTATGTAAAGCTGGGGGAAGAAGGAAGGGACACTTGGAGTGATGGTGTTTGTCACTGTTACATGTGAGGGAGCCCTGTTTCCCTGGGGATGGATGAACACCTGCCTGCCTGTGTTCAGTGATGAATTTATTTCTTCCTTTTCCCTGTGCACGTGGCTTTTGCTTTACCTATTAAACTGTCTTTAAACTGTCACTTCTGATCTTTTGATTTTTTTTCCCTGTCCTGCTATCAGGGAGAGTGAGTGGCTGTAATGTGACTAGATGTTGAATGTGGTTAAAATACAACACCTGGATATTCACAAAGAATTACAATTTATGGGCTCAGCCACGAAAAAGAAAGTGGCGAAGTCTGGCTTAGTCTGGATTTCTAAAATACAGTTTTATGTTTTTTGTAAGATTTCAGACATTACCATTCAAGAGACTGCTGTACCAAGCAACTGTGATTTCAGGACACCAGTGATTCCTATGATCAGCCTTGCACAACTGGAGCTGCACCAAGGTTGACAGAGAAGACCCACAGTTGCTTCCCAAAAGATCCCTCTTGGAAATCCTCTTGGAAATACTTGCTCAGTGTCATCTCATCTTTGTGACTTTTACCTCCCAAGTTTTCCACTGCTCTCAGTTGAAAATAAAAGTCTCAGGTTACCCCCAAGAACGCTGTCAAGCACAGAGCAGAATGGGTCTGTGGGTCACCGTCACAACCTACAAGGGAAAAGCTGCACTTGTGTCTCCTTCCCTCCTGTTCTCACCACTTCAGTGAGCCACTGCTGCCAGCTGCTTCCCAGGACCTGCCCGTGTTCAAATTCTCACCCTGTGGTACCTGCAGGGTTGTTTGAGATCATGTTTCACTTTGCAAGGCCTTGCAAATTATGGAAAAAGTAGATGGAGAGGGGACTTTTAGAAACGCAACACTCAGCAAAGTCTTTGTGCCTCAGGTAGCCTGACAAGGACACCTGAACTGGTTTTGGCTTGATATTGAACTTTGATTTTTTTTGCTTATGCATAAAGTAATCAGAATGTAAGAGAGGATAGTACCAGGACATTTTGACAGAAATGCTGCTTTTTTCCCTCTGAGACTTCCAGTGTAGGGGAGAGACCTTTTGGAATTCTGCAAGGCACTCTGTATTAGCAGTGAGTCAGATCCTGGGAGCTGAAGCTCTGTGCTGTTTGTCTGCAAGGTCTCATACAGCCACAGTTCAATTATCATTTCTGATGAATCCTTACATGGATCTGATCTGAGGGTTTAGCCAGTGCTGGTGCTGGCAGTTAACATGCCTGTGCTTCATCCTAGAAATCTGCCCACAGAACTGGTTCTGTAAGGAACTGAAAATTTACATATCCCCCTATAAAATTGTGAATGCGAATTTGCAAGCAAACTTCTACATCTCAAGTCTGTTTTTATCATCAGCAGTTAATTAACTTGTTGCAGGGTTATTTCTTCAATTACCAGCCAGAAGAAACGAAACACAAGAGATAATACAAACAGACATCTTTGTAACTAAAACTATGGATCACACCTTGCAGGAAAAGAAAGAAAAATGAATTTTCCCTTGATGTTTAAAAATAAAAAATCTTACACAACAATCATCCTTAACTAATGCAAATCATTCCCCGCAGAGCAAAAAATGGAAAACACATAAGATAAATCTGAGAGGCTATTTACTTTGAATATTTTCAACTGTTCTGCTTCCCCCTACACATATTTTAAAACCCAATTTTAGAGGGTTTTTTTTATACAGTGTCTTTAGTTTGTATTCTCATCCTTATCTCAAAAACATTAAAGCTTGTTTTTTAGAAAACTGAAGAAATACCTGTTGACAACTATTACACCTAGTGCCATGTGACTTTCTGATCTAAACAAAAAGAGCATATAATATATTAAATACATGTCAAATACATTAGAAATCTACTAGATTATTTTAGTTTTCTCTTTTCAAAAAGAAAGTACAAATAGGGAATTATGACTGAATAATGTTATTTCTTTTTGAATCCCATAAAGACTATTACTAGAAATTAACATGTTTACCATTTTTACTGATGCTATGGAAGAAAATGTAATAATTGCTGGTAAAATTTGCAGATACCACCAAGATTAGCAGTCAATACTAATGAAAGCAGTACAGGCACACAAAATGATCCATCATTTACTAATCTAAATACAGTAAAAAAAAAATTGAAGTTAATACAGCAAAACAGAATAACAAACATTTACAAACAAGAAGTATGGAACCAAGGACTAAATCTTGGATAGCAATAAATTTCAAGAGTATTTTTCTACAATTTAAAATAATTTAACATGAACTGCCTATACAATCTTATGTCAAGAGGTTGATCCAAAACCAGTGAAACAGTGAGTACAAAAGTTGGCACTTCCGACATTTTAAATGAATGTGAAATTTCTGTGCTCAGTTCCAGCAGGCTTCTTTCCTAAATGGTGGCAAAAAAAGGGAGAAAATGTATGAGGGAGCCACAAAGCAAAGTTGGAAGCTGCAGAAAATGCTTTAAATCAAATAGTGTAAGGAGATGATACGGTGTCCAAAAGAAGGTTGCCTTGTAGCTTCATTAGTGTCCCAAAACTTTCACAGGAAACAGTGGCTAGTAAGGGACTACTTAATCTAGTGAAGAAAAGCATACCAAGAACTAATGGCTGAAAGTTAAATCTAGACAAATTCAAATTTAAAATAAGGCACATGATTCTAAGCATGAAAGTGATTGAGTACTGGAATAAATTACTAAAGAAGGAGCAAAGCCTTCATTCCTTGATGTTCTTAAATCAAGCTGGCCTGTCTCTGTACATGTACTTGCTTTAGCAAAAACCACAAATTGTGCTTTTGTCAGATTGGTCTTTGCCCTGAAGCAAAGGGAAAATTTATGACCAGGGATCTAGCTGGGGTCAGAGAAGAGAATCTCATGTCCTTTTCAGTCTTACCTTCCACGAATTTATCTATCAATTTACTGCATAAGTATAAAGGAAAAGCTTTCTGACTGACTTTTGCCATTTGGATAACAATGTGATCCACAGCAAATTGTAAATCATACAGTAATAAATGCATGTCAGAAGCAATCAAAATGAAAATATTCTTGCAATGCCTTCTAATTTAGAAATTTAGTTATTTAATATTTTACACATTCATTTTATTCTGGGTAATTGAATTAAGGTGAAAGGGTTAAGCAGATAGGCTAAATGAAACACTGTGCCATGAACTTCGTTTAATGTGATTGGAAAAATCAATGAACTTTGGTCTGTCAGTTTGCAATCACACATTTAATTGAATAACATGTCAAGTATTTAAACTGTTTACTAATGTAAATAGAATCCAGCACTATAGTCATGGTAATAACCCACTGCAGCTTTCCCTGAATTCCAATCAGATTTGAACATGACCTTCATTTTAAGCTCCCACAGAGATCCAACAGCTATCATTAAGTCTACAGAGTTCAGTGATTACACCTGCAATTCTCAAAAAAACATATTTGGTATCGATTCCTTCTGCAGAATCCAGACAATGGCTGATTAGTTTGATATTTCTAGCAATGGTTAGTCTTTCTTTGAGCATTTATAGTCATTTCCACTTGATTATTGTCACTGGGAGAAGGAATGAATCACACAGCAAACTTTTACTGACTCTACCTGAGGAAATGGTGGAGGCTGCTTTGTACATGACCACGTGCACAAAGGGGACAAGAAGAACAGGAGAAGCATCTCCTCAGTTTGTGCTGGGTGAGCTCCAGGCACAGCTGTACAACAGCTCCTTATTCTTCCTCTCCTTTCCCCTTTCAACACTCCCAGGCTTCCCAGTAGCTTCCCACAGGACATGAAAGCATCAAGGAGAGAGGGTCATGGCCCTGTCCAGGCTGAAAGATCTTGCCACTGGAGACCAGCGTAAGGAGTGAGTATCCATGCAACACCCACATTCCTGTCCTTTTCTCGGATGCAGTAAATGATTTTTTTTTCATTCTTTTTCTTTCTTTTTTTTAACAAGATCCAGATGCCTGCAATGCAGATGTTTTGATGATTTACCTATTTATGCTTTCATTCCAGTCAACATAAAGCACTAAGTTCTCCCATTGGTACCATTGTTCCAATTCTAAAATGGATGTCTAGTAGCAGTCAGTTACATCAGGCTATTAAATCTCAGTGATTAGGAAGGTCTTTAGGGTAGGCAGCTCAGATGGTAAAAGCTGCCCTACAGACAACTGAAGACAGGAGGAAGGACTACATGCCTCCAAGCTCTCCTTAACAAGCTGCAGAAGAACACTGCCTCCAAAGCACCTGCTGGGAAAGAAGCAGGTCCCCATTTTACCAGACTGATCACGTGTGTTCTGTAAAATTATGAAGCCATTTTAAACTATCAACAGCCTCGCCCACACACTCAAGCATGTTCTCCATTGTAGATAGGTCCATTACATTTCCTGAGCACACATGACAGAGCTGGCTGTGCTGGTGCTGTGCAGCAGGGCAAACCAAACTGCTACTCGTGTAGGAAAGGGGAAAACAGAGGAGAAAACAGGGAGATTGATGTGGGACTACACAGACAATAAGGCAACATTAGTCAGCACAGTGGGCAGTGTCCTAGCACCATATTTACCAGGCTGGGGGTTCTAGCCAAGGTTTTGGGCAGGATCACAACAAAAGACAGCTTTAAAGAAGGAAAAGACAATGGAAAGATTGCGCTGAAGAGTTGTGGAAAGCACTGTGGGGAAAAAGCACAAATGTGTAAATCTGAAAGTCTGGCAAATGGTGATGGAAGTTAATACCAGAGGCTGACAAGGATGGGGGAATCATCTGTGCACCGAGTGAGGGGTGGAGAAGACTGGCAAAGATCTTGAAAGTGAAGAAAAGCAGCCCCTACTTGATGCAACCTACAGCAGTCTATAGAGCCTTTGATGCAAAAGAAAAGGGAAGTTCCTTCTGTTTTTGTGTACTCTTCTTCAGTCTTAGATTACACTTCTTTTTTGTCCATTGTGTATCCTAAAACAGGATGTAGCCTTGCATTAATGATGTAAAAGAGAACTACAGTTTGCTTATACACTTTACCTGAGTATGAAGTTCATTAAAATGACTACAGACTATTAATTATACAAAGTTAAGCACTCAACTTAGAGAATAGCCTTATTATATATTTGGCCTTCACTATGGTGCATATGCAGTTTTGAATCATCATAGAATACATAGCTTTTCCCCTAGATTCTTAGAGGTTGTAAACAAATACAGCATCTAAATTTCTGCTTTTCTTAAATGCATGTCTCCAACTCCCCTTAGGCCTGCATACATGTAACAGTTTAAAACAAACAAAATTTACTCAGATGCAATGCAGAGGATAAAGCAGTAAAGAGTGAAGCTTAATTAGCTGCATAAACACGTGCAATACAGCCCTCCTTAGGAGCAAGCCAGGGCTGAAGCAATTAACTATAAAACCCGCATAGCTATAACCTGAGCTTTCCCTAAATATTAAATATAATACATTTTCCCAATTCTACAATTGCCATCTTTTGCACTACCACTCACTATTATTATGCCCAATGTGTACCATACTGTACATGCATAACACACACCTCTTTCCATTTTACATCTGTGGACTGGTTTTATGATATACATGGTATTACTAGGTGAAATAGATTTTCTTTGGTGAAAGACAGCTTAAAAATCTTCTGTCTTCATGCAGCCATTCACCACTTTTTTCCTTCCTTGGCTTTTTTTTGAAGTTATTTTTCCCCCAGATGTTATTTTAGACATTCAGCCTGTTGAGTAGTAACTCCCTTCACTGGTGCAGGAGAGAAAAGACAGCTGTCATAGAAAACATATTAAGGAATTAATAACTCTACATGATTGTAAAGCACTACCTTAAATATTGCACCAATTACAAAGCAGTAAAAATCTGTAGCATTAGAGATTGATTCCCATATTACATATCCACAAAGGAGAAAAATTAGGGTCTTACAGGCAATTTTAAGAATAAAATGTGTACCTATATATAGAGATAATGGCTTTGAACTTACACCCTTGCATACAAGTGCAGTGAGCAGCTTATCCACTACTACAGAAGTCTCAAATGGCTTCAGCCTCCATGGTCTCCCCTGTACATGCTGGTGAGGATCCACTGCCTCTCAGAGCAGATCTCTCTCCCACTGTGCTGCTGCTCCTGCCTTACTGAGCACTTTCAGTGATGTAAACTAGAAAGTTAACTCGTGAAGACACATGCAGGTTGCTTTCCAGCTGACCCTTAAATTCTTCCTCCTTTTGGAGTCCAGGTAGGATTTAAACACAAAATTTTACAGTTATGTCTTCACGAAGTTTGAAATATGCTAATAATAGTGTATGTACAGTTTAGCCAGAAGTATTCTGATGCAAAATCCACTTAAAAACTCTTCCATGTTTCAGTAATTCCACATAATGCAGCACATTCATTAAACTGAATGATGCTGAAGAAGCAGAAATTCAAGGCCATATCCTTTGCCATTTTTAAGTTTAACATGAAAAACTAAAGAGATAAATGTTTCATTGCTATGTTGAAGGAACCATGTATAGTGAAATGAAAATCAGTGTTCACTGGTGGTTATTAATTTAAATTTTTCAGTTTTCCTATCTCAGCCACATTATGATATTGCTCAAATAAGCCTGGAAATGTGTAAGGAGATTGAGCACTGTTTCTTTTAGAGAAGCAGTGCAGAAAAGTGACCAGATATTAAAATTGTGATGTATGAAATCTTTTTGACTGCAATTGTCAAATACGTAACCCCTGCCATTTTTAGCACACTGCCTAATTTAAATTACCAGTAATGGCCATTTCTTTTGCTTTTAAACTAGATCTTTCTGCTGTGTTCTTTTGTGCATTGCTTTTAAGTGTTTTTTGCGTGTTGCAGTTCAGCACACCACTGTCTGGCACCTTTGTTTCAGAAACAAATACACTCTTATGCAATTGCATGTATCTACAATGAAAATCTACAATTTATCTGCTTGAATTTGGTCCAATTTTCTGAACTCTTTAGCATACTTCATCCTCTTCATAATTCCTGTTAGTACAACCATGGCAGGTTTGGTGAGTCTGAGATTCAGCTCCTATCACAGGTCATTTGCAAAGACATCAGATATCACTGACTAACTGGCTATGCTCAGAAACTGCTCCTGGGCTTGCTTAGCTGGGGCCAGCTGATTTCTGCACAGAATATGGGGCTCTTACAGTGGTGAAAGCAAAGGGAAAAAAAGAGAGACCAAAACTAATCTTTTATCCATTATTACCTGGTTCAAGCAAAGTACATTTTTGACCTCTGAATTTTTACTCACTGGAATAATACAAAATTTTACCCTGCTTTAGCAGTCAGGCTGCATCAGGTGATCCCACTGTGGGGATCCCTTCCAATCTTACCCAGTCTGTGATTCTGTAAAAAATATTTCTGTTTGGCAAAGATATCAAAATCTGCTCATCTATCTGCAGCTATTCAAAATTCAGCTGAATTTTAAAAATCATGTTGAGTAATCTGGTCTAGTGGAAAGTGTCCCTGACCACGGCAGGGGTGTAGAACTTGATGATCCTTATGTCCTTTCCAACTCAAACCATTCTCTGATTATGAGAAATGGCCAAGCACTGAAAGAGAAATAATAAGTAAGAGAAATTAAAGCAATAAACAGCACATAGAGGCAGTGACATGAGTGTATGAGTGCCTGTAGATGAGTGTGTGAAGGTGTGGTAGTGTGTTCCAGCCTGGACTGGCTGGTGCAGGAGAGCCACAGAGCAGGGATGAGGGCCAGGATCCAGGCAGGGAAAAGGGGAGTGGCTGTCCTGTTGTTCAAGGGATCAAAGGGCTGTGTAATCAGCCATTGAGTGTTGTGTGTGTGTCCCTGAGCTATGTGCTAAAGCATTGCTACTGTCTGAACCTGGAAACCTGGAAACTGAGTCACCTACATGGACATCCAGATCTCCAGGTACACTGACCCGGAATCCAGAGGACAAGGAGGAGGAATTGCCAGGTCCTGGGGTCTACTCAAGGCAGGAGCCCTGTAACCTCCCTCTGCACAGTCACAGGTATAAGGAAATGCAGACACTGCAGTTATTTTTGTGGTCCTAATTTGATCTCTTTTGTACTCGTGTTTCAAAAGTCTGTCTTTGATTATGTTTTATGGTTTATGTTTTTGATTTTCAGTGTTTAGGACAGATGATGTTTACCTAACAAGTTGCTGTGTATCCTGTTTTGCAGTTCTTAGGCCTCACTGTGTGACATTCAAACCTTAAAGTGAGGATGAAGTGATTAATTTCCCATGAGTCAGTTAAGAACGGAATCTAGGTGTTTCACACTCAAATGATGTTTTCTTCTTTCTCTAGATGTGGGACTGAGGCACACAGGATCTCAGTCACAGCTGAGAAAAGTCACAGCTACAGTTCAATGCTTATGTGTTAGCAATTCAGGAACATTAAAACAGAGAACACACTACTAGTTTCTCCTCTGAAAAGTCTGGTTTATGCACCTTTCCTACAAGATACAGACCAAACTCAAGTTCTTCAGAGCTGCACAAAACTTCCTTAGCTACAAGGACGGTTTTTTGCACCTGCAATCATTTGGTGTATTACTAAACCTCTTTTAATTTCTTCAATTAATGAGAAAGAGGTATGATGATCTGTAATTTTTATTACAAATATTGAGCATCACTAAATCCATGCCTTGCAACAGAATATATCAGGTAATATAATGAAACAGAAGAAACAAAGCCAGAAAACCCATGCAGTGCTTGTACAGTCTCATCAGTAGTGTATCTCCAAGCACAAGTTGGAGGAGTTAAATATGTTGCCTCTGTCTTACTGATGACAAAGCTAACACACCTAGATATAAGACATGGTTAGCTCTGTATCACCTGCCAGATGAATGATACAGCTGAGAGAAGAGCCTCTCACAAGGCACTTTTTATTCATTATTCCAAAACATTTTACAACCATGGGTATTACTTACTGTAGAATCTACACTTGGATAAATTCAGTTGCAGAAATATTACACAGCAGTGGACAGATTACACAGTAATCAGGGAGAGAGAACCCAGTCCCATAACTCTCCAGTCGGTGAAACCCATTGGATTTAACAGGCTGAGCCATGGAGTAGTTCTGAAAGTGCCATCCAAGTTTCTGCATAACTCCAAACACGACCTACATGACCCACACATAGAAACTTATCTATGTCTACAATTGGGCAGTTTATTCAGCAAAAAGACATTCCTCAGACATATGGTTTCTTAGGTTTAAATATAAAAAAATATAGTTCTGTTTTCCAGATATACAAAAAAAAGTCAAGAAATATGACTTCCAGAAAGGAATTATAAACTTGCCAACAAAAAAGATAATACTATACTTCTTAAACAAAATACCAGATAGAGAGACTTCATCATTCCAGTTAAGTCCCTTATCCTAAAGTGAAATGTCCATGTTAATACACTGAAGACTCAGGCCATACTCTTGACCAACCCATCACAAAAGTCACATTGTAGTTATACCTTCATTGTCTTCTGGAGTTCGTAACACAGAAAATTAATTCATTTACCTGAAGGTGTAGAATGTATTGACACTGTTCTTACTGAGCAACTGCTACTTGGTTAAGAGTTTGTATATTAAATTTTAATCCTGTGCATATGGACACAGGGGTAAGGCTTCAGTTCCTGTTCTTCACAGGAAGGATATCGGTAATCCAGTAGTGAAACAGAGATGTGGCTACCGTGGTATGATCTGAAACAAAGAAAACACATTCCTCCTGAAATACCTCTATGACATTTCTGAACACTAAGAGAAAGACTTGTGCAAACATCTGTTTCCATTCAATATTAACATTTCAGTAAAAGCAGAGCAGATACTGGAGCTTGAAGCCTAATACCTGTGAATTTCTATTTAAGCAGGTACATTTTATTTTAAGAGGTCAGTCATTTGCATTTTACTCGTATACTTTGAAATTTCCTATTTTTTATGATTCAATAATTCAGAAAAAATGACATTGAAATGACATGATCTTATGAGCAAAGCTTCTTTCCGTCTGGAGAGTAATTTCACACATCATTATTTAACTTACAGTAGTACCTAGAAGCCCCAGTTGAGAATGAGTCATATTGTACACATAGCTGCATTAAAGCCTCAAAATGCTACGACTTCTGTCTTAATGCAGAGATTACCTATGTGACTTTATTCATTTGTATTGATAGGATTTTCTGCAGAACTTATCACATAATAATCACATTTAAGATGATTCTATAATGTTATGCTAATACAGTTTTCAAATTTCCTTTTCTTTGAATTCTCATTCATTTAAAAAAATGAAGTGTAAATGACATCATTTTAAGGCCTCTGTATATCCAGCCTCTGCACTGTTGGCACACAGTAACTGTATTAAGTCTGGTCTGCAATATGTACCTCCCCCTGCAATGAAGACTTATATAAATTACAATTCTCCAAAAAAAAAAAAAAAGGCAGTTAAAAGGAGCTTCTAGCTCTGCCATGAGTGATAATTTCCTAGGCAACAAGGGAAGAATATGTTTGAGATTTGAAACTAACCAACAAAGGGAAAATGTTAATAGATAATAGAATGAAGTTGATGAGCAGAAGTTCATAAACAAGTTCATAAATGAGGAGATAATGACTTTTTTTTTTTAATTAGGTGATCACCTATGCTTTAATAATTGATGTGAAATGGGAATTAGGTAGCTCTCATTTCCAAAGCTAGTTTCCAACCAGCAAAGGGAGCATTACTTCCAGTCACAGCTCCTCTCCTCTGCCCACTGCACTGCGGAGGACCATGAAGGTCTCTGGCTTCCTTTTGCTAATGGCCATGGACTTTCTATCAGAACAGCAAAGCCCCCATCATGAGAAATCCATGTCTATGTGACTTCTACACATTCTCTTTCCTGCACTTACAGAACATTTTCGGTAGAAGTAAGTACTTTTTGTTAAAGACTACCAAGTAAATGGAACTAGTATTATGGCATTTTGTTCTCTTTTACAGACTGAGAACAGTAACACTTTAAATAACTGTGTTCACGTGAAGATTCTTGACCAACCTCAACTTTGCCTGATCATTCAAGTACAAGGTCAAAGACAATTTGATGGAGTATTTGAAGCACAAAGTACAAGGTAAGTTGATGGAGGATGACAACTAAACAGAGCAACCAGTATCTCTCTGAACCATAGAGGTTTTTTTAAGTATTTTTTCTCCTTTAAATGAAGGGTTAAAAGATAACAGCTATTGTTAATAATTTTTGTGTCTGAATCTCCTTAGTATTTCCCTTTCCTGCAGAATTTATCAGATCCTACCATCACCCTTGTTAGGACTTTTTTCAATATAACTGCAAATATTGGGATCTAAGAGCTTAAGATAAATCAGAAATTTATTTCTTGTTTCTTTTTTCCTTTGGATACACTGTGATTCTCATTCTGAGTAACAGGCAAAGAGTTGCAAAGGAAATAACAAATCACAGTGTTGAAACAGTGGTTTTGAATTTGTAATCTGCAGATCTGGAGCAGCCCATGGCTTTATTCTAAAGCACATTTATCATCAGCAGGCATAAGCTTGCCAAGTGGGATTTAGCAACCCCAGTGGAAAGTTGGATAAAACCATAACATCCATACACCAGCAAATAAAAGACATAATGGTATGGATAATTTGTAACTTTTACTAGTGGAGAATGTGCACTTTTATGAAGAGATGTATCACTTTCTATTTTTTTCTTATGCTTCCCTTCCTGGAATTAAAGATAAACAACAAACAAACAAAAAAAAAAACCAAAACATAGCACCCATCTTTACTTCCTTGATGATGGTATCTTAAGTAGAATCATAACCATGGGAAAAAGGGTTAATACACTGTTTTGTGAACTACAGGGAATAAAATGTTTTGTAAATATAATAGACCTTCCTAAAATAAAGGGGTTTTTTTATTGTGTTAATATGGAATGACCTTTCCTTCTAGTACTTCAATGTAAAAATAAAGAGAGAAAAGACAAGATAACAAGACAAAGTAGTAAAAATCCTAGAGGTTACTACTATGTATTGTGCATTTTTACCTTCATAAACAGCCCTAACTTGTCTTTCTATAATAAGAACTTGAATTTGTTAATACAACAAAGGTTGTATTAACATATTCAAGTTCTTATTATAGAAAGGTATTATATTACAAAGGTCTTTCTAGTAACTCTTAACTTTTATCACCTGCTCATTGGGAGTGAAAAGTAAAATGTGAAAAACCCACACTGGACAAGATGACCTGATTTTGAGCCAAATAAGGCTCAAAAAAAAAAAAAAAGAGGGGAAAAAAAGAGTATAATTAAAGGTCTAATTCAAGGTAAAATTTCAGACCATTGTGTTTTCATTCACCGAGTTTCTGGAATTACAAATAGAATGTATTTTTTAAAGTCTGCTGAGGAAAATTAATGACTAGCAGGTGTTTAATTATCCTTTAATAATTTATAAGAATGGTTTTTCCTCTTTCTTATGTTGTTGTACCTCATGAATATCAAATAAACTACTATGGTTATACCACTGTGAACTCGGAATGAGATTAGAAATTGGGCCCAGAGTGACAGCAGTTACTAGGGAAAAAAATCAACTGGAAGAGTAAACAATTCCAGGCTGTACCAGCAGAAACATCATTGAATTTTAAAAATCTCTCAGAAAATTGACTTTTGCTTTTTCAGTTGATAAATACATAGACTGGAAAATTAGGAGTTTTAATTTGCTTCTGTTTTCTCTCTTCATTCTGACATTTCTGCTATACAAAAGGAAACAGAGCAACTTGTCTCAAGGCTGCAAAACCCGACAGAACTCCAACTGTATTGTATAAAAGTTAGATAAGGCCTGTAAAGAATATCCTGAATATTGCCACTTAATTCCATTTGGATTTAATCAAGAAAAGCTGAATTAGTTCATTCAATAAAGGGCAATACCATTTTCACAATTCCTGCTGAGTTCTACTTGGTTTGCACACATGTATTACATCCAATGAGACAGTGATTATAATTAAGATCAGAGATTGTAGGCTGGAAATGCACAGAAGGGTTGCACTCCATGTGTATGTAGATACTTCACATCCATCAGAACCTTAATACTTAATATGTAGATACTTAATATGTAGATACTACTATCAGTCCTTAAAAGAATATATATGTACTCCCCTAAGAGCATCCTTTTCAAAATGTATTGGATCTGAACTCCAGAGGCAGGAATTCTCTCTTTTCTCTGTCCAATACACAGCATTCAGTAGGCTCCAGTCTTGATGAGGATCTTTAGCCACCTGTAAATTATTTAATGAAGCTACAAGCAGATGTCTGTTCTTTGAATGCTGTTGCTTAGCCTCCGATGGCTATGATCTTAATTACACTGTTACCACACTGCTACCACCTCTGCTGCTGCTCTTCAAAAGACTTGGAGTACAATCTAACATGGTTGAGATTATCTCATGCTGTAGCCAAGTGCTCTCAACTCTGATTAAATTCTTTGGGAGGAAAGAAAATTCAGCATATCCTTAGATTTTTGTCTGATACTGCAACACAAGTTCTAATGACTAGTAGCAATGACTGTTTAAATGTAGGGTACATGGAAAATGAATCATTATATGGGATCAGCATGTGGACTACATGCTGATCTCACATTCACTTGAAGAACTATTAACTGTACAAGAAGAGATTCTACTAAAATTATAGGGGTTATAATAGAGAACAGAAGAAGCCTGTGCCTCAGGCATGAATAGATTTAATAACAGTATTTTTTCTTTTTATTAATGACTTCGGAATATCACTTGTAATAAAGAGTAACTTTAAATTTTTACATTATCAACAGTATTTTTTAGAAACTTTATTTATAAACAAAACCAAAACTGTAAATCAAAATTTAGCTTGCAAAAATCTTAAAATAATCTTAAAATATTAAAGAAGCCACGTGGTGACCAGAAAGAAATAAAACAATGGGTTTTATTGATTCTTATGCACGTAGAATTAATCCTTAGCTAGAAGAATGAAATCTCCCAGATAAACAACTTAACTCCTGCAATTTAAAAAAATCTACCATGGGAATGTAATAAAAATATGATTTAAATACAATTAAATCTTAAAGCACCTCAGATTTTAAAAATATTGGTTTAAACCCTTGAATCACCTTGTATTCTGTAGTTGCTGCAAAGTGAGAAAAGCTTTATTAACTGTAAACAAATGGCAGAGATATCACTGTATTATTGGTGGGAATTATGCTTTCATATCTTGTATAAGCATATATTTACTATTACATCATTATTTAGAGTTTCCTAATTAAAAAAATTAAAGTGGTGGGAATTTAAATCCACACAAAAGTATCAGTGCATGAACAAGAGTGAACAGTACCTACCAGCAGACATCATAGATTGTTCTTGGAATTGTTTCAAAGCATCCTTCAATCTCTCAATATCCTGTAGCAATACCAGGGATTTCAGCCGATGCAGATGAGTCACATCTGAGGAAGAGATGGTGCGAGATTCAAGACATTTTAAGAGCTCTTGGGCAGTTGCTGAATTTACAGCAGTATCTCTGCATTCTGATTTCTCTGCAAAAACAGTTAGAAAACTATATTAAAAATATTCAGTGAACTCACGAGAATTTTCCTAATTATTTTTTTTCCTAAAACAGCATCTTCCTTTTTAGCATAAATGACAACCAAATACCAGGTACTAAAGAGTAGCTTGCTAAACATTTTTTGATAAATATTAAAACAATGGTAAAATGCAAACTACAAAAATCAGTAAGTAAAAAGGACAATAGGATTCCTGATGATAGAAATGCAAGAAGAATCAAATTTTCAACATTAGCAGAGAAAGAAGGTGTGAACAAGAAACTGAACCGTGGCCAAAGCACTGTATTTTTGCTTCCTACACACTATATATTATAAATTGCACACAAATTTGGAGAAGGGAACAACTCTGTGGAACTACTACAAAGCCCTTCTGGAGGCACACTATTACTTTGGTAGTGCACCTTTATGTTTTTATTTAAAAAGTAAGTATTACAGCATGCAAGACAGCAGAGAAGGACATACTTTGTTGTAATGGGCTGACCTTGGCTGGATGCTCACCAAGATGCTCCATCACTCCCCTTCCCAGTGGGACAGGGGAGAGAAAAATGACATGATAAGGCAGTTTGCTAAAAAACCCCAAACCCACCAAAACGCAGCCAAAACTAGCAGATGTTTGCACACATATAAGTAAACAGGAAAAAAGGTTTATTCTCTATTTTCCACCAGTAAGAGATGCTTAGCCATCTCCCAGGAAGCACGGCTTCAGCTCATGTAGTGGCTGCTCTGGAAGAAAAACAATGTAAAAGACTGAATGTCCCCTGTTCTTTCTCCCTCCCTTGGCTTTTATATCAGAGCAGACGTCATCTGGTATGGAATATCCCTTTGGTTAATTTGGGTCAGATGGCCTGGTTGTGTCCCCTCCCAGCCCCTTGATGGAGTGGAATATTGGAGAGATGGTGCTGATAAGATGCCAACACTGCCCAGCAGTAGCCAAGCTCTGGTGTGTTATCAACACCTTTCTAAAGCACTGTGAGGGCTGCTGTGCACAAATTAACTCCAGCTCAGCCACACCCAATACAATTGTTTACACAGTACTAAACCATAAATTCACTATTCCATTCCAGTAACAATGTGTTGTCTGTCCCTTTAACCAGACTCTCTTTAATTGTTGTTTTTAGCAGCAAGACACCTGAGAAGTACAGAACTTTACCCATTCAGATTTTTAACATGGGTACTAGAAGTATTATCCAATGTGACCATTTGAAAATGCAGCTAAAAGCAATGGCTTCCACTTTTATCTAAAAAAAATAGGGAGTGTTAAGGTCCTTCAACTAGAGAAGGCAAACAGCATAATGTCATATCTATATATGAACTGGGATTTGCCTAACAAGGAATTTAGTCACACTGATTTATAGATGTCATATCTCATCTTCAGATGAAATTCTTTTCACCTAAGAATTCCACTCTGTGAATTCCAAGGTCCTCACTGGCTCAACACTCCAACCTGCTGGTTTGAAACTAGAGCCAGTCAGTTTGTCAAAAACTGCCAAAACCTGAACTTGACTTGCAGGAAAGCTGGAAGTTCAACAACACTCTCAAAAATCAACATGCAACACAGCTGTGGACAATTCATCAGGTTTCTGTTCTGCATCATGTATTACCAGCAGAACTTGAAGAATTTGCAATCTTGCTCAGTCACTGTGGAGTTCCACTACAGCAAATGCAAGTAGCTTAGCTTGCACTTACTTAGACATATGGAGAAGTAGTAAAATTCTTAATTTTGGTGATGGAAATACCTTTGCTAGAAAGCATGATAGATTTCAAATGCTAAGCTTAATATGAAGATCTGATGCAGCAGGAAAATTTAACATTAAGCAAAGAAAATTCTATGTATAAATCTTGAAAAAGTTAACATGAAATCCCTGATGTCATCTTAACAAGGTTTTTACAGTAATTCTGTAACCAAAAGATTAATTTTATGGTACTAGAAGCTGACAGCTCTGCCTTAAGATGGACTAATACAGGTAGGTAAGCTATTTAATATTCTCCACTCAGCTCCACAGTGACCAGTGAACATTCGATAGACCATTAGGGATAAATCCATGCAATTCTTTTAAAAGTACTAGGGAATGTGCACTGAGCATCAGTTCTCATTGATCTTGTTCACAAGCATTTTATGCCAATATACTTTCCCACTGCCAATAGTATCTTCCCTTTTCCTTTACATGCTGTCTGTCTAGATTTCCTTATAGAATACAAATAAATCTCCTGGGAAGCAGAACATTCTGAAAAGTAGATTGGTTCAGAAATACTAACCATGAAATAGTTTAGGATAGCAACTGCCCTTATTTGAAGTTTTCTGAAAGCAAGTGGATGTTTGCTTGCAGAGGGAAAAAGAATTCTAACCACTTGTCCCAAGTGCATTGCAATCTTTAAGAGAAGAGCAAGGAACATTATGTGTATTAAAGACGGAGGACCACAGTTTTTTTCTATTGATGTGAATTCTTACATATTCATGTATACACCAGAAAGTGGGACAAATACTAGGTACTCACATGCCTTACTTCTTCTCACATCTCTCTTCAAGAGAGACACTTCTTGAGTAGATCTGTCCCACTTTACATCAGTAATAAATGCATATCCATTTTCCCCTGTGTGGTAATACTCATAAAAAGAAAGGACAAAGAGTGGTACATACTGTCAGCAAAATAAATTTGTTGTGTTGCCTGCAGGAAGTCCAGAATGCTATCTGCCTTTTCACCTATGTCTTCTAGGCCTGCTGCTTCTTCTTTGTTGTTTTTGTCAGGCTGATATGTAAAATCCATGCTGGTAGTTTTTGTTACTAAGCCAGCTGCTCTTTTTCTTTCTTTCTGTCGCTTCTTTTTCATTTTTCTCTTTTTGTTTTTGCTTATTTTGGGACCGTCTGTTTGCTGCAGCTGTAAATTATCTTGAACAACAGTGTCTTGCATTCCCAAATCTGTTTGTTCTCCATGTAAATTACCAGGGATTTGTAAACTGCTCTTTTGTTTCTTCCTTCGAATGCGCTTTCTCTTGGTTTGCCCTTGATATTCCTCTTCTGTGGATTCAAAAGAGACATGAGAGCTGTAAATAAGAAGATCTGTAATAAGCATTTTAGAACTGCATGCAATGAAATATGACACCCTTCAAATTCTGGGATACCTGAGTGGCTCTAACCTTACTTTTATGCTTACAATGTCTTTCAGTCAACTTTTATGACTACAATGTCAAAGTCAACTTTTCGGAATGCATTAAAAAGACAAGCTTTTTTCTCTTCTGCTTTCAATAAAGACTATATTCTCCTTCATGCTACATACTTTACATGTCATTTACTTTAAGGCAGATAATATGGTTCTATACAGAGCGAGGTCAAAAGAATCCCCAAAGCAAAAAGCAGTATGGGCAGACATGACATGAGAGAACTCCCCAAAGAGTCCCACATCAGCAGTTGGTAGACTTGACCAAGAACACAAGAAGAGTGTACGAAATTTACAGTGTTTATATTGATGACATCCATTCATGACAATGCTGTGCATTAAAAACACAGGCTTTTTTTTTTTTTGACTTATCTCTTTTCTCCTCCTTAAACATTCTCCTCCTTTGGGGAATCTTACTGCTAGCTCAGTTTTGGACATGAGCGTTATAGGAAAAGCAAGCAAGGCAACAGTGACCTTGGTAAGTAATCTTTAATCTCTTTAACAGCCTGCCTTGGTTCTGTTCTTGGTTCTTGTTCCCTTGCTACATTATAATTTCCTTACTACCTAATTCTTCAAAAGCCTCAGATGTCACAGGAAAGAAGTCCCTCTTATTCTTCAAGACAGCTTTTGCGCTTTTTTACTCAGATCTTATCCCTGTACACAAAGCTCAAGTTTTAAAGTAATCTCTGACCCTGAACTGATGGCTCCTCCCACACACTCACTTCGAGGATTAGCCCTTCTAGCACTAGCCAAGGATGATTTGGCCAAAAGCCAAAACCCTTCTTCCCTGAGAGCATTGCTGCTGAAGTCCATATTCATGTCTATAATAATTGCTGTCCAATTAACTGGGATTTCCTCACTGATGGTCTAACAAAATCCTCACACATTTAACACCATGGATTGCAGAATGCTAGTTTTCTTCTATATATTGAGTTTGAGTGGTAAGATTTTGGTCACAGGGGCTACAGCGGTGACTTCAGTGAGAAGTTGCCAGAAGCTTCCCAGAAGTCCAGCAGAGCCAATGTCAGCCAGCTCCAAGATGGACCTGCTGCTGGCCAAGGCTGAGTCATCAGTGATGGTAGTAACCTTTCTGGGATAACATAGTTATATATATATATATATATATATATATATATATATATATAACATATAGTTAAGAAGGGGAAAAAAGTTACTGTGCAGAAGCAATTGCAACTAAAGAAGAGCAGAGTGAGAATAGGTGAGACAAATGACTCTGCAGACACCCAAGATCAGTGGAGAAGGAAGAACTCCAGATGCCAGAGCAGACTCCCCTGCTGTGGTCTGTGGTGAAGACCACGGTGAAGCAGCTGTGCCCCTGCAGCCCATGGAAATTCATGGTGGAGCAGAGATCCTCTTGTGGAGGACCCTTCAGCTGAGCAAGGCTCAGGGAGGCTGTGACCTCAGAGGAAGCCCATGCTGGAGCAGGGAATGGCAGGATCTGTGGCCCTGTGGAGACAGGAGCCCACACTGGAGCAGGTTTGCTGGCAGGACTTGTGAGCCCACAGAGGACCCACACTGGAGGAAACTGTGTGGGAAGTCCTGAAGGACTGCATGCTGTGGGAAAGGACTGCTGCTGGAGCAGTACATGAAGAGCTGCACTCTCTGTGAAGGACTCCTGCTGGAGCACTGTCTCCCATGGGACGAACCCCATGCGGCGGAAGGGGAAGAACTCCTTTCCCTGAGGAGATGAAGAGCCTGCAAGCCTCATTCCCTATCTCCCTGTGCTGCTGGTGGGGAGGAGGCAGAGAACTGGGAATAAAGTTAAACCTGGGAAGATGGGGTGAGGAGGGGGGGAAAACAGAAAGGTGCTTTTAAGATTTGATTTNGAGCAGGTTTGCTGGCAGGACTTGTGAGCCCACAGAGGACCCACACTGGAGGAAACTGTGTGGGAAGTCCTGAAGGACTGCATGCTGTGGGAAAGGACTGCTGCTGGAGCAGTACATGAAGAGCTGCACTCTCTGTGAAGGACTCCTGCTGGAGCACTGTCTCCCATGGGACGAACCCCATGCGGCGGAAGGGGAAGAACTCCTTTCCCTGAGGAGATGAAGAGCCTGCAAGCCTCATTCCCTATCTCCCTGTGCTGCTGGTGGGGAGGAGGCAGAGAACTGGGAATAAAGTTAAACCTGGGAAGATGGGGTGAGGAGGGGGGGAAAACAGAAAGGTGCTTTTAAGATTTGATTTTACTTTTCACTATCCTGCTCTAATTTTGATTGGTAATAAATTCAGTTAGTTTCCCCAAGCTGAGTGTCTGTTTTGCCCAGGACAGTAATCAGTGAATGATCTCTCCTTGCCCTGATCTTGTGAACCTTTGGTAATATTTTCTATCCCCTGTCCAGCTGAGAAGGACAGTAGTAATAGAATGGCTTTGGTGGGTGCCTGGTGTTTAGCCAAGGTGAAAACACCACATTCTAATGTTTTCTTCTAGAAAGTTAAGACATTAATCCTTCCCTCAATCCCTACCTGCATTCTTCTAAGTTCCTTACAGTGCCCTGAGCCTAGTACTCTTATCTATCTGAATTTACACCATTCTCTTAGGGTCAAAGCATCCTTGCTTGGCTAAGGCTGGTGTGATACAGGAGAGACATCTGAAGCCTAATGCTTGTTTCAGAATTATATGCATAATCTCCTGAACTGTCTCAGACATTCTCAGTGTTTGGCTTTCTCATCACTCCTCCCCCTAACCAGTCTTTGTTGCTATTTTCTCCACAGTTGGAGGCTCTCTCTTTAATTTCTGTTTCTTTTTTTGTCTTGAACTCTGTCAGCTCTGAGCCACTTTCTCTTTAAATATCACTACAGATTTTTAGTTCTTTAGCTGTCAGATGACTCACTGCAAAGCAATTTTCCATACTTTCAGTGAAGAAGGCAGCATAAAAATAAATTTGCTGTATTGTAATTGAGCACCACAGCACATTAAAGACACGCCAAACATCACCCTGGACCCACAGTGTGGAATGTTTTGCACCCATGGTATTTGAGCTAAATATCTTTATATGTGATTTGGACATATGGGATGTGGGAAAAATAATGTCTGTGTCATCCTGAAGGAATAAAATATCAGAACTGAAGGCAGATATGAATGGTGAAAGATGCTATAAACAAATCACCAGTGTTTCATCTTGAGATCTAATTTGGGTTTTCATGGAGATATTTCTGTTAAAATAGGTGAATTTCACTGCAAATATATATACATTGTTTTGCAAAATTTCTCAGCCCTCTGTTAAACTGAACAGCACTGTTTGCTAATAACACTATTTTAATCTGTGCTCTCAGCAAAGTGGCCTAATTTGCTCTTTAGGCATCTGAGACGTCCAAATCTCAGTGAAACTATAGCATGCCGGGCAGCCAAGCACCCTTTGGTTTCAAATCACTTGGAAAAAAAAAAGCAAAAACAAAAAAACCAGGGCAGAAGCCAGGATGGGGCTTAACATAACCCATGTTTTGAGTCAAATCCAGGAGTTTCCTTATCCTAAGTAGCTCAGGACAGCAGAAGCTCTGAAGAGACCACAGTGAAGCTGTCAAAAGACAGAATGAATGCAGTCTTCCCATGTGTGGGTATTAAGATAAATGCCTGACTGAAAGGAAACCAGAACTATGCTGACTTTCCTCCAACACAGGAAACAAACACAAGACTCTTCCTAGTTCTCTTGAGGAGCTAGAGTGGCACTCCTTTAGCAGTTTTGGTCATTCTTTGCTCTGTATTCTGGTATCTGTTGTTCCATGTGTGGGAGCTATCAGTGATTCAATATCAGGGACAAATACAGTTAGATGTTTATAAATGCAAGGCAATGCACACAAAAGGGATTAATTTGAACAACTCGGTAGGGGTAAAGTGAGCTGATATCAGCTCATGAAAAACAAAAGCCATACCTGTGCATCAGCATGGAAAGCTCAACAAAAACATTTGCTCAGTCGGTATCAGTGATTATAACAGCTAACGACTTGTTTGCATACATAAGAAAAGAAATGGAAAATAACAGGAAAAATATTCCAAAGCTATTATATAAACCTATTGTACTGTTCAAGCTTGTAATGCTGTGTTTCTTAGCATAATTCCAGAACAGTAAGATTTTGGCAGGCAAAAGAAGGACTCACAGAAGTTAGCAGAGAAAGAAACTCCAAAATGATTTGTATCATTTGACTTGAAAGAGTAACAAAATAGACTTAATTTCTGCCTCCTCATGTGAAAACAAAGTGACATGCAATTAATCTGAGCTGTTTCACAAGCTAATAGAAGTAAAACCTTTTTTTTTCACTAATGTACAGTTTGCTATAGATTTCCCATGCGTGTGGCACACAGAGGAGCCAAAAGAACTGCTTGTTCCTATAGCCAGCAAGGCTCCCTGATTACAACAGCCATGCTAAAATATAAATGAAAGTTATACAAGAAACATACACCATAAAGTTTATGTCACAGCCCACACAATGACCTTAACAAATGACATATTCAGAGGGATCCACCTCCCACAGCTTCAGCTGCCTGAAAATACTTAGTGCATACTTAGACCTATGCTCCCTCTGATAACCCAAGACACCTTCTTCTTTAGAAAGCAGTTCATCTCATCCTAAACCTGCAGGGATGGAAATGCAGCCTGAAGGACTTCATGTCTCTCTCCCCTTCCATTAACCACAAAGGAAATTGAGATGAGTTCTGACTAGATGCTTGCACCACCTGAGAACAATCAGTCTCTTTTACAGAAAATACCGGTACACAGGAAGGTGTTTCTTAACATGAGTCTGCTCATCAGACAATTTTTACTAATTAACAAAATCCACTGTTTTATAAAAGTCCCAAACAAGACCCAACTTTTGAATGATTCTCTACATTTCAAGCTTGTAGGGAGGCCTGATAAAATTTGAATAGATATAAATTTGGTTCTCAGAATTTTTCCAACTGACAGAACATATTTATTACATCAAAGCTAAGTAATTCTAAAAAATGCAGGGAATATACACTATGCAACCAATCTCAGTATTTTAAGCAGTAATGACAGGAATAGCTTTGAACCACACTAACTCTAGCCACAACTATGGCTACATTTGCTCTATTTCCACAAAAGCTGATGATTCTTCTGTTCCATAATGGTCTGTCACCTCTCTTCCTCCCTATCTCTGCTCTACAAGTTGCTTAATTGATCACATAATCCAATTCTCCAGGAGCAATTGACTCTAACCTGTTTAGTCTGCATTCGGTGCTCCTTCAGACTGAGCAAAGCATCTTCCAGATGGAATGCCCATACACATTTTCCAGTCGCCTATAATTTCATAGGCATTTCTTTCAGCCTCAATAAGAACCCATTCCTCAGGAACTGTTCAGAGTTCATTTTTTTTGCATAGATTCCTTTTTGGATGCAGTTTACCATGCAGGTGCACAGACACACTACGCCGACTCTATGATATGGAAGTAGGAACGCGCAGCCTCAGAATGTAAGGCGGCACTAAAAGACGAAGTAATTTTCTAATAGCCTATCTTATCTTGTCTGAATGATTTAAATGTTTTCTCCATTCAAACAGCATGGTTTTTTACAGAACAGAGGTAAAAATACATAAAAAAAGAGACCTTAATGAAATAAGAAGACTCAGTTTATACATACAGCTTACTAAATTGTGATAATGAAAAGTCAGCACAGCCAGTTTCTATCTTCAAGGAAAAAGAGAAAACAATGAAAAATAGAAAAAAAATATTGACAGGAAGATTCCCAATAAGCTTTTATTGAGTTCTATTATATTAGGAAGTTACCTTGTATTCACCATCAGAGCAGCTGGAGATACAAAGAGATTAAATACAAAGCTCAACATAGGCTAAGAGCAACAGCTGACTTCCTCCTGCCCAGACTAACATTCAGCATGGACACGCTGCTGGCAACTCCATGATGGAAAATATAAGCTTCCTTGAGTTTATCTTTACTATTTCAGTTCCTTCAGACAGTGACAGATGGAAACATTGTGAGACAGCATCCTATAAGACAATGAAAAATAGGAGGCTGATTACTTAGATGTCTGCAAGTCTAAGGAATACGAAGTTCCACAGTATACAAAATGAAGTTTGGCTATAAAATGGGATTTTTGAATGCTATGGATTTTTTAAAATCAGGTCCCTGAATATTATTAGAACAACTTTTAGAACAGGGGAAAAAAGAGACAAAAAACTATGTAAAGCATGCTGAGAAAACAGAGTCAAAGAATATCCCCTCAGCTGTAAGAATCCATACAATGTGCTCATCTTGGTTCAAGTATGACAGCTGGCTCTTCTGTTCAAGTCCCATAGTTGGCTGTCGTGATGTTGCTCATGGTAATTCTGTTGGGTTTTTTGGTTTTTGGCTTTGGATTGGTTTCTTTATCCAGAAAAACAGGATGTATGTCCTCCTGATTTTTCAGCCACTTTAAACTCTTCTCTTTGATACTGGATGAATCTTCCATAGTGTACCATGCAGCCAAAGCAAAGGAATTTAATTTTGGTTTAGGATCTTGTAAGGGAAAAAAATCAATGTTATTTTTAGTGTCAATTAAGATATCTGTAGCTGCAATTTGACCAAGGGTAAGAAGGTGTGGCTGGTGAATGCAATAAGATAGAATGATTCATTAGAATAAAAGCAATCCTGGAAAGATCTCAGGCACACAAAATTACATTACTATTTTTCACTCTTTTTTGAGGAAATTGCTTCAAATAATTTGAAATCAGAGAAAGAAAACCCATTTAAAAAGTTCAAAACTTCTATTAAAGTGCAACACTTGTAATGTTGTAGAAAACTGCAAAAGACTGGAAGCTGTTTAGGATAGGCACTGTCCTTTATTTTTTCATTCATACTATGTTTGTGTGCTGACAAATGAAGAATTCACATAAAACTGGCAAATGTTGCATAAATGCTGCCTACCACAAAGGACTATTACCTCCTGGATTTTAAGCAAATCCAATTAATGCTAATGACAATACTCAAAGGCAGATACCACTTTCTGCATGAGTCTTCAATCATAAATGCTCATCTGATTGTATACACAGATGAATTTCTCTTACTCATAGTTAAGTCAAATTCCTGCCATAGGATGAACTGTACCTGGTCACTTCAAACAACTACCTATTTCTATATCTAGTATCAAACAGTAGCCATACACTGCATTCAAGAAAATGTAAACTCTGGACTTACATAGAGGTAGAATAATGGCTGTTCTTTTGCAGTTTTTACCCTCATAACTGCCATAATTATGCTTTTTGATTGTTGCTGAGTGCTAAAATGTTGTTTTCATGGTTATTTGTATTATAAAATCTTACTCCTGCTTGGTAACAGTCTATTCTGAGCTCACCATTTTGCAGGTAAATTTTGACTGGTTATTTTTTCCAAAGTACATCACTTGACAACTGTCTAAGATGTGTTTCATCTGTTGTTTTTGACAAATCACTCAATCTGGGTTTACACTGCACCCAACCCTTGCCTTTAGTGCAGTCAATATCCATGTAGGCATCAGGAAACCTGATATCACTTCATTCTTCTTACCTGACCATCTCTTGAACACAAGCCTCCAGTTGTGACCTCTGTTTTGAGAACTGCTGCGTTCTCTTAATCTGCTTACCTATTCTGAGGTTTCATCTTTCATGTTAAGTCTACGTGCCCTCTTTGTAGAGGGGCTTTATCAAAAGCTTGCTGGAAATTCAAGGAAACCACATCAGCTGCAGCATGGTCCTTATCCATGTATTTTCTATGTCTTCAGAGATTCCAAGATGTTTGTACACTACCTCTCTGCAAACCTCTTGTTGATCTCTCCCGTGCAGATCACAGGTTATCAAGCATCCACAAATATCCACAAGCATCACAACATGTGCTGAACTGCCTAAAACAAAAACCAGGATAACCGTCTTGCCGTTCCCTGGATGACTTAAGAACTGTTTTAAAAAACTGGCTTCACACTATCTAACCTCAAAGTCTGTGACAACAAGGCAATTTGAAAAGCAAGTAGCTATGCATCATTGTCAGTAATATGGGCAAATTTTTTTTCCTTAAATTCTTTTAGAAAGGTGAATAAAATCTGGTACTGGTGATTTTATTTTATAAATTTATTTTGTTGCACGACCATTAAATCACTTCAATTTCACATATCCTTTCAAAAAAGCCAGGGAGAAGTTCTGCATCATGAGATTGTCCATAGCACTTTTTCCACAGCTAACATCAATGCAAAGGATTTATTTAATTTTCTGAAACAGGCCTCTCTAAATACTCATTCTACACCAAGATCATTGGCTGAAAAGAGTGGCAGACACATTGCTCCTGGTGCATCAGAAATAAGACCTATTGTCAGTTTTAATTCTATATAACATTTGCTCAAACACTCCTTCGCCTGTCTTACCGCATTCTTACATTTAAATATATTTAATACATCATTTGGGTGTGAATTCAGTTTTTTAAAAGACACCTACTTCTTTCTAACAACTTCCTTTACTCTGTTGTCTGGCTCTGCTGTCTTTCTCTTGCTTTTTCTCAAGCCTTTCATGACAGGTGGTGGGCGCTGGCCTTGAATATCACATATGGTGTCCTTAAGTAGCTTCCATACCACCTGGTACAACTTCCTTCTCTTAGCTGACCTTTTTTAGGTTCTTTTTAGTAAATATCTTTATTTTTGTGTAGTGTTTCTTCTTGAATTGTTGGGGATTAGTCTTTGTTTCCTGTTGTTTTTTCAGCATGTTGAACCCAATGGTTGCTGTTGTGACATGCCTCTTGTGAACCAAACTCTACATAGGATAAAAAGTCAAGGGTCTCATTTCTTCTCACAGCTCCACTAACCAATGTCTTGGTTATTTTACTGACTGTGTGTAAAATCTGAAACTTTTTACAACATCCTGACGAGGGGAAAACTGAAGATCCCATTATTGCTCTCTCTGCCGCTTCTCTGATCTTTCAGCAGTGAGTGTTCCCAATCCCAGCTGGATACATGATGAAACAGACTCTAAAGTTGCTTTGTTTTTTGGTATGTACACTCAGTCTACACATACACTGATCTAAGGCATCCAGGAGATATATGAAACTATTTTAATGCAAAAATTAATTTTAGCAGTAATGTTTTGAGCTTTCCATCGCTTTATACAGAAAGCTGTACTTGATGAAGCCTCCAATCTTTCTTAAGTATTTCTGATACAAATTCTGTACCATTTAATGACTTAATTTTAAAACAAAAGCAAATATTTTGACCTTTTAGTGATCCTTTATTGTTTTAAATTTCAAACTCACTTCTTCAGTCATTTTGGCATTTTGAGGTGATGTGCGAACGATCAGACTCAGTCACCATTATTTAGGGGCATCACTTCCTAAATGGGCTCAGCTGTGGTCCCCAAAACCATTAAGAATTATGTCGACTCAGTGAGGAAAGCAGAGTAAAATCACAAAGCTGAGCATACTCACGTACAAGAAAAAAGAGATTCAATGACAACCAGTAACTGTTTTGAAGGCTACTAAATCAGAAATGCTCAAGAATCTCAAGCAGCCATGAAGACTAATTGCTACTAACTAGAGAAATCTTCTTAGCCTTTGGCTAAATAAGATTATATCCTTGCATTAGACCAGATAGCACCACTATGAATGGGAGGGGGAGATTTTAACATTTATATTAAAAAACTGGAAACACTTAAAACACCTGATATCATATTCCCATTTTAAATATCTGCTCTTTCTTTTAATTTTCAGGACACAAACACATGTTCAGAGGTTTCTTCAAAGCCTTTTACCCCCCAAGATGGTTTTCAACCAATGGTTAAAGAATCCAAAGCTCTCTCTTTGCTGAGAATAACACCAGAAATGGTAAGAAACACTGCAACCTTAAAATCCTGTGCAGCATTTAAAATGTTCTTTCCAGATATATGAACTAAAATAGCATAAAATGTTTAGATGTTATTAAGAGTATAGGAACACAGACTGGAAGATGGGAAATACTGGAAAAACAAGTTATCTACTGGAAAACAGATACATAGTTTTCCCTTATGACAAAAGCATTTAAGAGCAGATCTACACTAAAGTACAATCTTTAGCACAGAAGAGCTACATAAAAGTACACGGACACTGACACTAGAACAGATTTCTTTTCTGGGGGTGGAGAAAACTCAAAATGAGGAAAACTGAAACAAAACTATACGTACATAACCTTATCTCCACCTTGCCCACTGCATCCTCATAAATCAATCCTCTTTTCTTAGGCTTGTTCTCAGTTCAGCACACCAGATACTTCCAGAGTTGCAGAACAGTCTGCACAGTGCTCTCTGGGTCTCTAGGGAAAGTCCCTCTGAAGCCTGGGTTCCCACTGTTCTCAGCAGACTTCTGGTCTCTGCTGTACAGAGCATTTATTCCTTGCCCATCATTCCTCTACACCTGTGTGTCCCTCACATTCTACAAAGTTATACCCTCTCAGTGTGTGTCTCCTCATCTCCTAAGAGCTCCATCCTGTTTCTGTACTAAGCAGCTACACATTTTCGAAGAATGCAATATGATATATGACATAAACATCTGACTATTCATTACAATAAATTTAAAAAAACCAAACACAAAACCCAACTGAAAGCATTCATTACAAAAATAAATGTTTGGAAAGTGACTGAAATAATTCTGCTACATGTTGTCAAACAAGGGATCACATAGTATGCATATTCTACTTTCCTAGGTATTGAATCCATTGTACATCGTCTTTACACTATTAGACCACCTACTTCTGGGCACAGTGGAATGAAACCAGGAAAATATGGATCAGTCTCTATCATTTCCAGGATTTCTTGTGCTGCTTCCCAAAAGCAATGCATTTAAAATGGCAACAGGAGCACAACAACTTGTCTATTCAGCTTAGTAAAGTGTCAAGTTGTTTTTAGTTCCCATTTAAGTAGTTGAAAAACAAGAGTTGCTCTGCATCTCATTGAAGAAAAGTATAATCCCTTGAAGACAAGAGAGACATTGTTACTGTTCTTCAGTTGTATGACATGACCTGTGAAATAACCCTGTTATGATAAAGGGTGATGTGTTCATCTGTCTACACTTGACTTTGTATTTCATACAAATTTTAAAATCTGTCATCTGCTTTCAGAATGCAGTTTTTCCAATCACACCAATCCAGATTAGTGTGATGCAAATGCTTTTCATCTTTGCTTGGTGTGCTTGCCTATCACCTCTACAAAGGTGGTTTTATTTTTCTTTTCAACCTTATAGAACCTTAGGCATCAATAGCTGTCAATCACAGACTACCCATAATATGCTACAGTTATACATACTTTTTTTGTCTTTGATGCACATAGATGCTCATTATTAATCAATCCCTCACTTGCTTTCATGAGCTGGCTGATGTATACTACTCTTAATCCAGCTGGAATGCAAGTAAATTTCCTTGTTGGGGTAAAATGCTATTCCTTTGGGGTAAGAATAAAATGTTCTCCCAATGAAAGCTTATTCCTTTCACAAGCATCTAACTTTAACCATATATGTTGACTTTTAGGCAGGATGTTCTTCCTGAATGGAATACCCAAGCAGCAGGTAAGAAATGTGTGAGAAGAGGAATAAATCCGGGTCTAGGAAGTCCCTCTCTAGGCTAAATGATATCACAGAATCCCCTAACTTTGAAGGGATCCACAAGGATCAAGTCCAACTTGTAAGTGACTGTCATATTTCATTTTTTCCCAAAACAGCTACTACATCACAGAAAAATTTCTGACACTAGGGGAATATTACCTTTTTATATTCAGAGCCTGATGATATGCATCATGCATAATTTTATTTAAACAAGAAAATGTAAAATAAAAGTTTCTTCATTTTACTTGTATAGAATGTATAAGAGCCCTCTTGTAGGGTCCAGGCACAAGCGCGCTCCCAATACTGGAAGTCAGATACACAAAGTAAAGATTCTGGAATAAGATGCAAGGAACATAGGCCCAAGAATAATTTTTCAATTTCCTTCAGCAGTAACAGTTTCCCTAATTTCAATTATTAGCAAACACAAGGTGGAAAAAAAAAATCTCCTTGTAAACGCAAACGTTCTGCTGGAGTCATGGACTATAGCTTCATTTGGCCTTTTCTTTTCCACCTTGAGAACACAGATTTTTACAGCTGACTAGACAATGCTGGCTAGTTAAGCAGGTAACATAAATTTAAAGAGATCTGTGTGCTTCTGTAAGAAATATATATATTACATGACTGCTACTGTTCCTGTGTACAAACTATCCAACTGCTTTTACACTACACTACTATTACTCTCATGGCTGTATCACATCCTATACATGAAGCACAAGTTATTGCATACGTATCAACCTGAGTATCTTCTGTGGAGTACAGATCACCAAAACTGCCTCCTTGAAAAGTAATGTTTATGTTTTGTAAAGACTCCTGGATGGCTGTTTATTATATGAAAATGTGCTTTTCTAAAATCAAAACTAAACCAAACCACACTACCAAAACCAATGCACTGTGTTCTACGGAAGTCCTAAAAATCAAGGGGTTTATGCCCAGCTCAGCTCTATTTTGATTTTTCCAAAGGACATCCAAAATAAATGATGAGAAAGTGAGACATTTTTTTAAATACCAGTGAAGAGCAAAAAGAAAGCAGGGCAGATGTGATCCAAATCCATTTATTTAAACCAAAAAGAACGTCCAAGAAGTCTGTAGTAAGGTTACAAGTGACCTGCACATCTTATTAACAAATGGAAGATTCTTAAGGTTTCATTGGAATGCTGGGTTTGAAATCACAAGGAATGGTTGTTCAGTTTCACTCCCAATTCCTTCATAGAAGTAATCTTTCACCAAGTGGGACAAGCGGTCACACAGTACAGATTTCTGTCTTCTCAAAAAACAGGGATTTTGACTTTGGTAGCTACTTCCTGTGTTTACAGGACTTTTTTCATTCTGGAATACTAAAGAGGTCCCAAAAATCTTGCAGCAGGTGAAACAATAAATCTCAGGAATGGCTTTAGGTTCTCTGAAGATAAGGGCCAGAGCATTGACCTCTGTGAAAGCAGGACTGGAACGGGAGTCCTCTGGATGGAGACAGCAGATGCCTGGCTCTGCAATGGTGTTGGCTATTGGTCTGGCTAGGCAGCTTTAAGGGAAACTACAGCTGGTATTTTATTATTCACTCACCCCCTACAAGGAGATACATGTTAACCAGGACTTCAAGATTCGTTTCTGTCCTCAAATGATACTGCAGCCAGTAGAGAAAATGTCCACTGTACTAACAAGTACGGGGACACAAAAAGTTGGCAGAAGATCACCAGAGAATAGGCTGCAAACAGCTCAAAATAATTCTTCCCATTTACTTGGCTTTTAACATAAGCATTTCACTGCAAGCAAGTTTAAGTGTATAAAATTACTGCCATTAAAAGGTATAAAGAAGGGAAGTATAAAAACCTTGTAAATACATTTGAACTAACAGATATAAAATCACAATGGAAGTTTATACTGCTTGTAACATAACTGCTAGAGGCACTTCAATTTAATAGAATTTATATATTACTATAAGAATGTATTTAATAGAAGAAAAATGCCACAGTCAGAGTGAAAAGGAAAAGCATTGTAAGTCAGTAGAGAACACATTCAAATAATTTAATCATTGTACTTTTACTTATATGTTTTTCTGCATATGTACAACTTCTTCTGCCAGAACATGTAGCACTATCTCTAAAGCTTTTGATGAAGTTTTCTATGAAAGTACATATGGTTTTACACTAAAGAAAGTGTGAAGATTATTTTCAAATGCTAACATTTCTGATAATTAGTAAATGTTAGTAAATGTATAAATGTATAAATGTATAATTAGTAAATGTATACCATTCTGATTTCTATATATGTCAAACAAAATACTGCAACATATTTTTTCCTAGACATTACTGAATTATACATCTAAATTTCATGCAATCAGTAAACCAATTTACAACTTGAAATTAGAAACACACACATGTAAGTAACACATGAAATAAGGAAACACTGCATATTGTATTTGATAATTTTTCCTCATTTTTCCTTGATATATTCTTCTTCCCTTTCAGAGTGAAAAAAAGAATCTCCATCCGAAGATGTATAATATTTAGCACTAAAGGCTCCACCCATCAATAGCATATTCAAGATTATGGTACTAGCATTTAGTTGAGCAGCATTTCAGTACTGCCTATGAGTACTTTATCATGCACCTGTATGCCCTAAAACAATCATGGGCAATGGTAGTAAAAGAATCCCTGAAGAGCAGAGAAAACGAAAAAAAAGGGAACTACCAGAAAATATGGAGGGGGAGAAGCATCCAAATTAAGCCCGCAAGGTCCAAGAGACAGTAATGGAGTGTTTGCATGGCCAGGCTTCAGTAATGGAGGGGCTGCAGGGGTGGCTTCCGTGAGCAGCTGCCAAGAGCTTCCTTCATGTCCAGCAGAGCCAATGCCAGACAGCTCCAGGATGGATGGACGTGCCCCTGGCCAAGGCTGGGCCAATTAGACATGGTGATAACACCTCTGTGGCAACATAGTTAAGGAGAATTTAGAAAAAAAGTCATAGTCACAGTTGTAATTGCAGCCAGAGCAGATTGGGGTGAGAACATGAGAGGAACAGCTCTGCAGACACCAAGGTCAATGTATGAGGGGGAAGAGGTGCTCCAGGTGCTGGAGCCAAAATTCTCCTGCAGGCACTGGAGCTGAAATTCTCTTGCAGCCCACGGAGGAGACCCACGCTGGAGCAGGTGGATGCCTGAGAGGAGGCTGTGACCCTGTGGGAAGCCTGTGCTGGAGCAGGGTCCTGGCAGAGACCTAAAGACCTGTGGAGAGAGGAGCCCATGCTGGAGCAGGTTTGCTGGTGGGACTTGTGACTGCCAGGGGGACCCTCCCTGGAGCAGCCTGTCCTTGAAGGATTGCACCTTGTACTACTGAACTGCTTGTTACCCATGGGATGGACTCATATTGGAAAAGTTAATGGAGAACTATCTTCCGTGGAGGGAAGCCCCCACTGGAGCAGGAGGAGAAACGTGATGAACTGACCTTAACCCCCATTACCCATGACCCTGTTACCCTGTGGGGAGGAAGTAGAGTTGAGAAGAAGGGAGAGGTAGGGGGAAGGTGTTTTAAGGTCTTATCCAACTTTGCTTTTTTTAAATTATAAACTCAAATAGTATCCTCAGATTTTGAGGATGTTTTGCCTGTGACAGTATTTGATGAGTCATCTCTCCTGGTACTTATCTCAAACTATGAACTCTCCATTGTATTATCTCTCCCCTGTCCAGGTGCAGAAGGGAGTGTGAGCGAGACTTTGTTGGGTGTCTGGAATCCAGCTGGGGTCAACCCACCACATAGAGGTAAATGCACAATTTTCATTAGCAAGTGCTACAAAGAGAAGGACAGCAAGAAAGTCTGGCATTTTTTTCTCAGGAGGAGAAAAACTGGCAAAAAAACCCCAAATTAAATAATATCCTGAGATGGAAGTGGAAGAGCTCTATCACTGGTTTATTAATTTAAGTCTTCCCACTTATCCTAAGGCTATGTATTTTTATTTCTTAAGGACCTGTAACAAGTAAGTATTTCTCTTCTCTACAGTGTTCACCTATATACTAAATAAAGTACTGAACAAAGAATCAATCACTTCTTTTCTCTGGCAGAAGAACAAGAAGATAGACATTATGTTCTTTTCAGTAAAAATGCCACAGTTCAGCTGAGGTATTTAACTGCCACGTAAAAGCTCTCGTAATATTCACTCCCCTTTCTGGGCTTACACAAAAAGAGACAGGCTCCTCCAAACAGGAAGTTTGATCCTAGACAGACTTTTTTATCATCACTTGCTGTAATATCACTTGGTGCCTAGCTCTTCTAATTATTCAAGCAGTTTAGAAGAGTATTCTTATATGCTTCAGTGAAGAGGGGGAAAAAAAATCAGATCCATGCACAAATGTGCTGTATTGCAGCAGCTCAGGGTATGAAGTGTTACAGACCTGCAGAGCAGCCCTGGAGCCTGCAGCAGTTGCTTTCTCTCTGTGCTGATCTGTCTGCATTGCCTCAGTATCAACTACATCACTATATGGAGGTTTTTGTTCATGTCTGTATATGTTTAGGCTTCCACAGCAGAACCTTTACTATTTTATATCCCTTGTGATGTGAAAAGTGCCTAGATCTGAGCATTCAATACAGCTGGATTCTCCGAGGAATGACTCTTAATAAAGGTGCATATTTAATTCTGCTACCTTGTCTAGAAGTTAATGGAGAACTGATCTAAATTTGTCAGTTACAAACTAAGGTTTTTAGTATAATGAATGAAGGCTGGAAAAGAATATGTGCCATATCTGAACAATAAGAACTCCTTAAGATGTCTTTGTTGCTTCTTCTGGAAAGCTAGCTGAGTAACGAGATATACAATTCCTGTATTATTAATAGCCATTTTCCATAAAGTTTTATAGCAAATTGGATATTTATCAATTGAATGTTGCATGCCTTTGTAATTTTTGGAAATTTATCTTACATGCTGTTTCGTAACAGGAATAACACACCTTCTATATGTGAGAAGACATGCAGTAGACAGTATTAGCTTTTAACTTCTCATCTTCAGACAGACAGTGACCAAAAAACAGAATAGAGCTCTTTATTTGTCCAGACTGACAAAAGATGTGTCCATTTCTAAGTACTCAAGAAATGCTGATGTACTACTCAAATAGAGTGCATACATAAATGTAAAAAGATTGGGATGGTTTGTGAACACACTGCAAACTTAAGCCATCCAGGTAAGTACTTAAGTTGAATTTAAGACAGAAGCATGAAAGGAATTAAGCTCAATGTGCATTGAAGCTGCATCTTTTTTATTAAATGTGTTAGGCTCTCCTTAAGGTATGGCAACCATTACAGTTCCATTTCAGATTTTTGCATCTAGCTAACCTATTATTCAAGCTACGAAAAGAAATATTTTATCTAATATTATATCTGGCATCGTCATAGTGCAATGGCTATTTGCCAGTGAAAAGAAAATTAACAAAATAAATTCAATTTTGTGGTTAGCTGTGCAAGGATGCTGAGATCCAGTTCAGTGTTATACTCACAGGGTGGACCTGTTCCAAAACCACCACCACCAAAACATCCGCTGAGGTAATGTACTGAAAAGATTTGAATGGCAGAATTTGTTTCTAGCAGTCAGGACTTTAGGTCATATGGACTTTCTCATCCTGTTCTACACACCTTAAAGCTGGACTTATCAGAAAATAAGCTTATGTTGCACTCTCTCAATGTTCTTAACATTTATTAATTCAGCTTTTAAATATTCTTTTTTTAAAAAAGCAACTTATGAAACCTTTCATTCATGTTCATTCAATTAGATGGGTGAAAAACTGATATCGTCATGCCAACAAAACAAAAATAGTTGCATAAAACTGTTTCTGCATTCTCTCCTACTCCCTCCACAGCAAGATGCAGTTAGTTGGGTGAGCTGTAAGTAAGTCCTTTCCAAATATCATCCACACACCCAGAAACAAAGAGCTTTGAGAAAGTAAGATCACCCAGTTCTTATGGAATAGTACAGAAGCAGGCAGAACAGGTATGACTTCACACAAAGCTTTACCTCTCATTAGACCAGCTACACCAATACCAGATGTTCAAGGCTACTGTTTAACATCTCTGCATCAAGAAAAGAAGAAAGTGTCAGATGCTGGCAGTGTCCCACGGGTCAGTGGAGGCCTGTTCCTCATGTCCCCACTGCAGCCCTAGCTGAGTGCTCAGCTAACTGCAAACTAGCAGAGCCAGTCACGTCAGTACAGCTGTGCTGGTTACACCAGCCCAGAGGATGGATGAGCACATAGAGGTGCAGCTGTTGGGAGGGATTTGCTCTCTGTCAGGACAGACTGCCTTTTGGCCCTAATGCCTCCTCCACACTGCGCACGGCCGATGCAGCTGGGAAAGGGAACTATTGGTACAGAGATGCAGCGGCTTTGTTCAATCACAGGCTGCTCAAAGCAACTGAGGATCCTGGAAATGCACTTCAGATTGCCTGCACTGCATTTTGGCTAGATTATGGCAATAGATTTGTGTACACTGGTATTTCTGTCTTTTGCTATAGCAATATCCAACTTCTTCAGCCCTACACAGGTCACTGGAAATAGGGTGAGCGAGGCTGATGCATGGCATGGGAAACACACAGTCTGTGATACTGCACAATCCTGAGCCGGCAGGAGCTTCCCTTCTCTCCAACACTTTACAATACAGAAGGCTCTGGTGGAGTATGCCCTGTTAGGGATTTGAACTCTACTTATGAGCCGATTTCTGCTTGCAGGAATAAAATGGAATGAAAATAGAATGAAACTAATAAAATTATTTAGCAAAGCTACTGTGAATGGCAGGTTGATGGAAGATGATTTCCAAAGCTTCCTTGGCACATGTAACAGTTGAACTGAGGTTGTTCAGTACTTTCAAACTGCTACCGTAAATTTTGCAGAAGGCAGTAATCAAAGGCAAAGGGTATGAGATCAAGAAATTTCTCCAGTGGGGACTGAATGGAGACAGCATACTGGAAGCTATATCAATGTGTGGCTATTATGCCTACAAGCTGTCATAAACTACAACTACTGCTATAAAAACAGAATAACAAAATTAAATCCAGAGGTAGGCCTGATTCTGACTTTGAACATGAGACAGCAGCATTTTTTGTGTGTCATACAAAATACCTGCAGAAAGCTGTGTAAGAAAAAAAAAGAGATATGGTTAACACTACACACATTATTTTTTCTGTCTTAATTTTGCTTGTCCACTCAGCCACACTAAGTCCCTTCGTGCTAGTAAGAAACTTTCTACTGTTTTTACAATGTTTAGAGTATTTAAACACCAGGGTAATATGAATACAAAATTCCTATTCCTACAAAAGGCTTTCCTCTTCCCCTGCTCCGTATTTTATTTTCAATTTGAAAATTTAAAACAATGCATTGATGTAAGTCTTGTTAGAAAGAGTAACATGGGTCCTCACAGCAAAAGGATGAGCCAGGGTCACCTTTTCACACGTCATAATCAACAAGAGTGTCTGTCAATGGATATTTGGATCTTAACATGAAGGACAGCAATGTTTTGCTGTGGTTCAATACAAACAGGTTCACAGGCAACAGCAGAGCAGTGGAGGTTAGAATTTTGCATGCAACCAAACTATACAACTGACAACCAAAATGAAAATATCATGTGATCTGAAATATTCCAAGATCTACAAACAAATTAAATGTCCTGCTTTAACATGTGCAGAACTAAGATTCAGAACCACGAAGCACTTGCAGACGGAGACCCAGCTGTCTTCTGCCTTTCTCCTTTATCTAGCCCCATACTGACTTTACCCTGTTGCTCCACCAATTTAATTACAAAAGCTTAGGTCTTGATTATGTTTTATTATGAAACAAGGAGGTGAAAGTAGTCAAGTAGTGTCAGATTTCCAAAGTGCTGGGTGTCTGCTCAAGTGAGGCAGCAATTATAACAGTGTTGGCTTTTTTGCTGGAATCTAAAGAGCTTGTTGGTGCTACTTTCTATTTCTTTTCCTTGCCCAGGAAAAGTGAGTGCTTAACTGTCACTATGACAACAGAAGTCTGTAATACAGCTGCAAGGGAGGATAAAGAGGGAGCATGCTCCAGCTGAAAGGGGTGAAATGACTCATGTGGCAGGGAGCAAGAAGGGAAAAATGATGTTCAGTAGGGAAAGAGGAGAAAACAGCCACAGTGCCTCTTCTTTCTCTGAGACTCCTCTATTATAGGACAGGATGCTCACCAAAAATATTTCTCATCACTGTAATTTGAAATAAAAAAAGCAAGAAAACAAAAGTCAGATATAATGGCCCTAATTCCCTCTCCTCTTACTATGCATACTGTCACCTGACTACAGAACCTACTTCCAGACTTATGGACATGTAAGAAGAGATTCCATTTGTGAGACCAGTTGTAGCACAAAGGAATAAGAAAAGCTGAAGGCTGAAGAACTACCAGAGAAGGTGAAGGAAATGACTAGAGTCAACATGTCTCATTAAATATGCACTTATTGGTGAGTTCTTATTCTGCTTAAGCACGCATCTCTCCTCTGGGATCCAGCCCAGCATTCTTTTTACTTTCTTAAAATGGAAAGGCATAAACTAGGTGTATTGGGTCTGCATGGTCATGATTTGGGTGGTGGGGGTGGGCTACAGGGGTGGCTTCCATGAGAAGCTGCCAGAAGCTTCCTCAGTGTCCAGCAGAGACAATACCTGATGGCTCCAAAGATGAACATGAAGCCATTCTGATGGTTGATCAGAAATGGTGGTAATGCCTGTGTGATAACCTAGCAAAGAAAAAACTAAAATAAAAAAGTTGTTGCACAGGTGTAATTGGGACCAGAGAAGAGTGAGATGAGAACACATGAGAAGAACAACTCTGCAGACACCAAGGTCAGTGCAGAAGGATAGGGAGGAGGTGCTCTAGGCACCAGAGCTGGGATTCCCCTGCAGTCCATGGTGAGGACCATGGTGATGCAGCTGTGCCCCTGCAGCACATGGAGATTCACCTGCAGTCTGTGGGAGAGGAATTGAGACCGTGGGAGGCCTGTGGAGAGAGGGGCCCTGCTCCCATGCTGGAGCAGCCTGTCCTTAAAGGACTGCACTCTGTGGAACAGTGACCTGTGCCAGAGCAGTCTGAGGGAAGCTGTTATCCATGGGATGGATTCACATTGCAGCAGTTCAGAGAGCTGTTGCCTGTGAGATGGACTCACTTTGGAAAAGTTTGTGAACTTCCTATTTCTAATTCAAGCCTGTTCTGCCCGTGACAGTTTGTGGTGAGTGATCTCTCCCAGTCCTCATCTCAATCCATGAATCCTTTGTTAAATTTTCTCTCCCCTGTCCAGCTGCAGAGGGGAGTGAGTGAGTAGCTTTGGGTGCATGTCTGGCATCCAGCCCACTACACTAGGATTAGGGGTACTTTGTTTTCTGCATTACAGCAATATATAATAATAAAGCTTATTTCAAAGGTAAATATTAGTTACTGAAATACTTGAGAAGCATGCAGAAACGAATACAGTATCTACACATTTACTTTATTTACAGTTACAAAAATATAAATCAGCAATCTTTAAAAAAACCATTAAATGCAGCCATGGCAAAAGTAAAGCATTACTAGTGTATCACATTACCATGTAGTCTTTTTTCCTTAAAACATTTTCAGCATTTACATGTTTTCCTATCACCAAACACAAATTTGAGCTAAATATCTGAGGCAGAATTCTTTGCCATCTGGCTTTCAGAGCCATTTTTCAGGGTTTTTTTGGGAGTTTGGGGTGGGGGGGTGTTTGTTTTGTTGCATTGTTTGTTTTGGTGAGGTCTACCAACATCTTAATGTCAGAAACTATCACAAGAAATACTGAAGACTTCAGTGACATTAAAAACTCATAATGTCCCATATGCTTGTGAATATACTGGCATTTAGAAAATGTAAACAGTTGCAGATAATGGTAGTTAGAAATGACTGGTTTCTACATTGTATGTAAACCTAAATTAGTGAGTCATCTTTACAGCTTCAATTGATAGCCCAGTCCTGTGTTTAAAACCCTCAGTGGACAACAGTGAATTTCTTGGTAAATTCTACACTCACCTTCAGGAGGTTCAGACTTGTTTGCTATGAAATCAAGAGAAGTGATTACTCCGTTCTAGCTGGCTGCTTGACAGAGCACAAAATTTGCCTGGAACACTGCTCCAGGACACTGGTATTCTGGAGATGTTTGCCAAAGTGCCTGCCCAAGCTATACCTTAAATATTTATAATTTACATCACCTTCAGTATACTAGAAATATTTCCAAGAAGACGGCAACGCAACGCAAGTGTGTACTTGCACTGCACACTAGTCAGCTTTTGCAACGCAAGTACATCAGCAAGCACCTTCCTTCAAGTATACACTTAATTCCTTGAAATTAAGTATGATAAAAGTTAAACACGTAACTAGGATTCTTGACAACTTTTAAATCAGGTGTCATTTAAAAAGGAAATCTTCTCCTGTTCAGATAGAACACAAATCAAAAATTTTCCAAATCAGTACTGGACAAGTTGATCTAGGTTTTTCTTAACTTTTAATGTAATTCCAGTGATGCAATCAACCCATAACAATGTCAGTGTACATATGAACTTTACTGGATCTAGATTTCTTTTTTTTTTTTGAACAGGTAAGTCAGATTTAACAAATCGTTAAATACTTTATCTGTACTCTAAAATTAAAAATGGGTATTTAATCTTATTCAATTTCAGAAAGAAAACTGTGGTGATTTTATCTGTTAAGGAATGTCATTGCATCCATCAGCAAATACAAGGTCTGCCAAGAGGACACTGAAGGAAAAGACCTCTGAAGTACAGAATTCTTCAGCTATAGCTGTCCTACATCTCTATTTATTTGTGGCATCTTTCACTGTAACTGATTCCAAAATGTCAAGTGCACTTAAGCTGAAGAAGAAACAGGCTGTAGAGAAGAAAGTTCCTTAACCTCACAGGCATCTCTCCTTCCAAGTTATTGATTAATCTCTAAACACCACAACATTTTGGAAAAATCTTATAGTAATACGCTTAACAGAGGTGTTGTTGCTACAGCTTGCTTTCTGATGCTGACATGGGCATGAGAACTCCTGGAGCTGTTGATGGCTCAGAAAAGTCTGCTGTTCACAAAGTGGGAGTGATACACTGATTTCTGCAAGGACAAAGCTAAACTACAGGATGTTATCACCTATAATTTTACCATGTGAAGATATATTGTTTTTATACTAAACAGTGACATCCAAACTGGCAGACAATTAAAACCAAAACTCCCAAAATTAACTAGAGGAATTCATCAATACAAATTCAAAAATACTTAGCCTATTAGAAATACAAAACAACCCAAACTACCACATAATTATAACTGCTCCCTCCTTGCTGAATTACTGAAACCAAATTTTTAAAGTAATAACTCTTTAAGAAGTAAGTTTTCAACCTGCAAGTCCATGCCACCCTTACTAGAAAAGAAAGACCATGCTAACAAATCTAACAAAAGAAGGAAAGAGAAGCAAACCTCAAAGTAAGAGTTATAAAAGTAGATGAAAGCAGAACAGTAAAATTTTTTTCTGCAAGTTTTAAAAGAAAATCTACACATCTGTACATCAGTGTCATTCAGTTATTTATGCTATGATTTGAAATATGATTTGGAGCATCTGTGTAGCTTAAAACACCAGCTATTATACTGAGAACTGTACTGTAGCACCTTTCATTATTCAGGCATACTTAATGAAGTAATGAATTACATAGGATTTTTGTTCACAAGAATCCTTTAATAGGCTTGTTATTCTATTAAAAAATTAACAAAACTGGAAAGAATTTTATTATTTTTAGTTTGTAAATGCAGAATCCGTACGCTGAAGCTGCCCCAATTCCCTCAATTAGTCTTGTTATAAGCCTTGGATATTCTCACAGAAGTCGCCACAAGACTCTGGACAGTCACTGCAGGAGCAGCTGACAGAAGGCACTATAAGACAGCCTGATTTGCAGGTTTTTTCACAGCTTTTTCTTTCAGATATAAGGTTCAGAAAAGCAGTTGTAAGTGTTCTTAAACTCCTTTGTTTTCAAAAGAAGTTGAGTTTATTTCATGTTGAGTTCTTTCCTGAACCCTTTTATTTAAAATAAATCAACTGAGTACTGTTTAACATTTTGATTTACAGTTAAGAAGCCCTAGACAAATAATATTTATTGTAATATCACTGAGATAACTGTATACATGAATGAACTGATGTGGAATTACAGCATAAGAAATTTTTAATGAACTGTTTCTTATAACTTTTGTCTACTGTCACACCCTCTGAATAACTTGAAAACATATCTAAAACATTGATACAGAACTAGTCTCTTCAAGGATAAAGAAACACAAATAGTACATGCAGCAGTGGAGTTTATACTCTTAAAAAGATGCTGTGAAAAAGGTCATACCTAAAAAGAGCTAGAAGAGCTATGTATAATAATGTATCATTGCAATGTCTAATATGCACCACACATAATCTGATTTATTCATAGATTTTAAACAGCAGCTGAGTAAATTTGCCACAGAAGTTCCATGTTAATGCCTTAATAAGGTTATATCTTATTTGCAGTAGTATTCAAGTATGTATGCTAGTGTTTTATTTAAAAGCAACTAAAGTCCCTGTATAAAACTGAATTTACCTACAAAGTACTATGGGACTTCTTTTAGTCTTATCAGCAAAACACAGAAGAGGAAGAAGCATTCCTCTAATATCTGAAAGAGAAGTACATCAAATAATTAACAAATTATATGGCATAGAAGGAGGGAAAAGGTGCTTCAAATTCAGAATTAGCAGCTTGAATCAGACATGCTGGGAACAAGAAATCCAGTGAACTGTCCAAAGACAGTTCAGCAACTAAACCAAGTTAAGGATAACCTAGAAACAGCTTCTGGATTCCAAACAGGAATCCTATCTAACTCAGAAGGGCATAACCTAGAAGCTCTAAATTAGAACATCTTTCCATTCATAATCCAAAAACTATCAACATCTACTCTTATGTTATACTGACCAAGTTACTTATTTGACACTCAAAAATGGTCTTTAAACCACTGCACATCAAGGAAGTGCAGTGCATTCTTGATGTGCCCTCAGTCACGCTGTATTTTGCTTCAGTCCCTTGAGCTACTTTGATAGCTTTACTTGTACTCAGTTTCTGACTGGAGCTCAGAACAGACTGTAGAACAAAATTCAAAGCTCAAAATTCACCCCATGGGTATTGTTTGCAAAGACCAGCAGAATTTGCCTTTCTATATCTGCCAGTTATAGCTCAGATTTTCTTTGCATTTAAGGCAATCTCCAGGCTGAAAATGATACTATGGTTTAATAACTGCTGCTTATCAGGTGCTTTACTTCAGCTGCCTTACCTGGGTATCTTCTTTGCTATGGAACATCCCTAGCGGCCAATGACAGTAATACACAATTTTGGACAAAGATACATCCACAGGAACACAGCAATTGAAAAAACGAAATTCATTTGTCTCGTCTAAGCTTAGGACTTCTTTCTAAAGACAGAATCAACTGAATTCTGGCAATGTCATTCATAAAACCATGTATTTAACTGAGGTCAACTTAGAATCCACTTTACAGATTATGTGCTTCTCCTGTATCCTTTGATGACATCAAATATTGTTTCTAAGTTATGTGGTCACAGTTTCTCATCAGAAAGCCTTTCACCATTAAAGGATTGATACTTCCTGCCTACCAACTCCAATGATGAATGGCTTTCTGAGAGAGGCAAATTTCAAAGGCTGTTAAGCCTTTACCCAATTCCTCAGAACATCAAGGGCAGACTTTGTAAAACAGTTTTATCTAACATTTATCCTTAAATTAATAAGGCTGTTAGTAGGCATAATATGAATATGTATGTCACTTGAGTGGGAGGAGCTGAACATTTTGTCCTCAGTTAGGTTCTACGTTACTTCAGTAAGATCTGTGGCACTGCATGGCTATCACCAAACACTGAATCTAGTCTAGAAACCCCAAACAATGGACATGAACCCAAAGGGATGTACATCCTCATTTTGCTTATGTTGCAAAACAGTGACACCCACTGGCAGCAATGGTATAAATACTTTATTCTTGCAGTCTAAATCTACTTGGTAAGAGCTGCTAAGAAGTTCCCCTTCTGAAAAACTCTTCACAGTAACAACCATAAAAAATTTACCTGTTGAGTCAGCACTACTGCTGGAGTTTTCAGAAACTGCATTAGTAAGAGCATCTGGAGTAACTGCAACACAACCCTCCGGAGGAAGATCAACTGTGTAAATTCTTCTTGGAGACATAACTGTATCATCATTACCTGCAAAACAGAAAATCCAAATTATCTGGCTCAATATTGGTCTCACTACACATTTTCTCAAATGTTTTCCCAACTACAGCAGTAAGTGATCTTGCAAATCCTTACAGAGGGTCAGGTGTAGAACACTGAATATATCCTATGAACAGAACTGCACCAAATTTTGTAGCATCTACAAATCAGCAAATTCTCCATGGGGTAGTTCTTTACACCAGAAGCATTTCTCTTCTGTTGTATCAGGAAAATCTTCCCTATCTTCAGAAGAAGCTTCCACTTAGAGTGACATTTTAAGAGAGATTCTAAACATTTTTATCCCATTCAGCATGAGCAGACACTTTCTTTAAGAACTGCTTCACAAAAGATGGATGGATGGATGGATGGATGGATGGATGGATACAAGTTTATCAGGAAGTGACAGAAGCAACAGAAGAAGCCTATGCTTCTCTGAAGGGTGCAAAGATAAAGCAAGTTTGAAGGTCACACTTGACTAAGCCTCAGCAGTGCCTGCCCCAGAGGACTCACCTCCTCATCCTGCTCTACTTCTTTCTGGGGCAGGAGGGGAAGTGCCAAGGGCCAGCTTCCCAACTATCTCCTTTTATAGGAAACTATTTGTGGTCATGGCAGCAGTCTGGATTTGTATGATTTCTTTCCCGTTTGAAAGGTATTTAGAAGTACCTGCAAGAGCAGCAGTAGAAACCTCACTTGTTCACCAGACAAGAGGTGACAGAGACACATCTCTGCTCCATCCACACAAAACCAGACCATATTTCTGAGCAGAGCAGTGACAACAACAAAGATCAACCACAGTGAGAAAAAAGCCTTTCCAGAAGGCCAGGATTTCAGGGTGTCTCCAGATGTTCCAATGTAGTTTTACATGGCTCAGTATCAAGTTTTTATTTTGGATTGTTGGGCTTTTTGGTTGCATTTGTTGTTGTTTTGTGGGTTTTTTTAACACTCAGCCAGCTCTGTAAGTCAGCATGGACACGGCACTAGCCTTCCCTTCTCGGGGGCAATGTGTCTCTTTAAAATACAGAGCGAGCTATAAAAATTATATACAATAAAAAATATTTCTGGCAAGTGGACACAATCAACCTCCTTAAACCACAAACTTATTAGAAGATCCCAGATGAGCCAAGTCGATCACTGAGATGCAGCTATGTGCAACTACGGCTGGACTAATTCCTAAATATTTAAAATGGGGTTGCATCTGATCGATCCCTAAAGAGAATTACTTCTATATTTCTAATACTGAATTTAACTATGCACTGACATTTCTCTGGCAGCCAATTTGAAAAACAATAAAATACATTTCTGAACACTCAAAGTACTTCTGAAAACACCACTGTTGTTTTCACCATGAGGGAATCAATTTGTTTTGAAAACACATTAAAATAATATTGTCTTTTTCTTGAATGAGGCAGAAAGTTTACAGTATTGATGATATTTACTTTGAGGGATAATAAAGGGAAAGATGCAGAAGATGAAGAAATATTGAAGAGATACAGAGAGGTGAAGAGCAACTACGCAGTTTGGAAAAAGTAGTTTAAAAATTAACAATTCTTCAGCAGATCCTTTCCATGTAGATATGCCAAATCATTGAACTGGCAGTACTTGCATTGACATTTTTCTACCCTCCAGGCTGATTAATGATGAAGTGCTAATTAGTGACAGCTTAAAATAATAAGGATGTATAAACGTTTAAGTTATACCCTTCTGAAGGATTTCAAGTTTCCCCTTTCTTCCATTTTTATTTAGGTTTTGTAAAGCAAAGATGACCAGAAAACATTAAATTTAATTTACAACAGTCTTGAAAAACTTGAATCTTTTAATCATATAAGCAGTAACTATATCGGGATAATTACCTCCCAGACAAAATAGTTACACATAACAGAATTTGAGGGACCATCTGTAACACACAGTCCTACAAGGAAGAACAGTTACAACTCCTTCTATGGAAATGAAGGATGACTCGTGACTATATTTTTTAATTTTACCTCTTTAAATGGGAGTCTCCAAATTACAAATTCATGCACACCAGATGCATCTTTAAGAAGTTTGCAAGCTCATAAACCAAGAATTAGTTTTTGCTAATCCTGTGCAAGTGTGTCAAACCAAACTGTTGCCATATCTACATATGGATTTTTGCAGCCTCGGGCCAAAGTCTCCTTAGGCCAAGAAGAGATGAGTTGGTAATAAGGTCAAACATTGCTGCAAAGAAAATCGCTGAGCTTATAAAACTGTGACATAAAGAGCTTTTTGTGATTAATAATACAATCACATACTAGAGATACTAAGGAATGCTCTCCTTTTACTAGTTAAAAGTCATCAATCCCATTTCTGAAGTTTTATTTCATGAAAAAAAAAAAACCCACAACAGCTAAAAGTCATTTACAATGCTGGCATCCCCGGCCTCCCTTCACACAAGTCCCACTGCCAGTGACTGGACATCAGTACCCTGTACAGTTTTTCATTTAGACAGAAACATTATCTTACCTGTGAAGTGCATCTCTGCAACTCACAAAGCTTTGATAACTCACACAAGTTCCCCCAGGGCAGAACTCGTAAGAGCAAACAGAGAACCCAAGTCAAAGTAGAAAATTCTGCAGCTCTCCCAAAACAACGGTAAGTTAGCCCAATCTTACCAAGACTGATCTTTTCCACAAAATTACCCCTTGGAAACACCCAGTTATCCCTTTTCCAAACAGATGTAAAGAGCTCATCCCCAAAAATAGGTCCTTCTAGAAAAGCACAGTGTCCTAGTAGTGGCCAGGACAGTTAATTACTTTTCCCAGCAGCCAGGTGCAGTGGCACACACCTGTAGGAACAGCTGCTGGCCAGGCTGAGCCCACGATCCAGGAGCTCTGGGCTGCCCTGCGCTGTGCCCAGAGGACACGGCCAAGACACCAATCACAGGTACTCAGCACCACCGTGCGTCCCTTCCAGGGGCTGGGAAAAGGGACTCCACCTTCCAAGAAGAAAGGTGCTCCTTTCCAGTCACAGGGAATGCCTATCAGGAAGAGGAGCTGTCTGTCATTGTTTTTCAGTGTCCTGGGCTTAGGGAACATTTTGCACGTAAATCACCCTCTCTTCGTACATTCTGTTATTAGCATTATGTTTCTGTTACTGTTTGATTTATCCCATTGCTGTTTCTAGTAAACTGTTCTTATCTTGACCTATGATCTCTGCCTTTTGTCTCGCAGTGGAGCAGGGGAGGGGATAGCTCGTGATTTTTCATTTTAGTGGGAATACTAAATTTGAGAGTAGCATTCCTAAACCATCATACAGAGGAAATGAGGAATTGATGCTGAACCAAATACAAGGTCTGAGCAGTTCAGTGTCATACCTCTACGAAAGTTATGATTGGTAGTAGGCATTTTCTGTGGTGTTACAGTACATATGACCAGGACAAAAATAAGGCTTAAATGATGTCTGACATTTCCCTTAAAATTTTTGTATTAAAGTATAATTTTTACTTATAATGTAAGCTGGAATATGACCCTGTTATAGCTATTCCTCATTTTTATTGCACACAAGTGAGACTATGACCCCAAAACTCTGACAATTCCCAAGGAACATATACACCTCTTTATCTGCACACAGTAACTTTCCCCTTCACTGACGAACAAGACAAGTACCTATAAAGACAGGACTCAAATTTTGGGCAAGAGTCATCTCCTTCAAAAACCTTCACAAACTGAAGTGTACCAGAGGTGGTATCAGTGACTAACTGTACACACCCTGAGTGTCCTCCTGAACTGTGGTACTGAACAATACTCTTCCTGTTGATCAGTGTGAAGACATCAAAATGTCCTTCAAGAGCATGAACAAATCCAGTGAATCTAAATACCACCCCTTCCCCAATGTGTTCCCCATTTTTTTCAGATAATATCCAAGTTCCTGGACATCAAGCTATTCCAGTCTGCCATGATAAGGTACATTAAAGTAACCTCAGGGACATGAGGTGTTACATTATGTACAAACAACCTCGGTTCCCAGGTTGACTTAGCACAGGCTTGTCTTCCAGTCTCACACAAACTAGAGCGCTTTACACAAAGACAGAAGCTTTTAGTCTTCTGTGTAACTGGAAAGCACAGTCCTTTTCCTTGGAGGGTGGAATTCCTATTGCTTGACCACAGTCTTCAACAGGATTCTCTCCCTGAATACTAGAGAAGTCACACTGGCTGGAAAACAGGAAAAAAGAACAGACTCTACCAGTCACTATAGACTCTACCTCATAATCCTTACTTTATTGGAAGAAACAAGGGCAGTCACTCAAGCCACTTCTTGGCAGAAGATGATATATTTTCCTTCCAAAGATTTTACATCTTTTTCTAAATACAAAAAAAAAAGCTTTCTGAATGACTTTTGGCTGTCCAGTTATCTCAAATACACTGTTATTACTGTCATATATTTTATTAGCACCAATACATGTAACAGAATGCCGAAAAAGTTTTTTTCTTCTGAAAAGTTCAGAGTTTTTAATTTTATAATTCTGAAGATGCCTGCTATTCTTTATGGAAGGGTATATTTCCCTCTTTGCCAAGTAAAATGTCAAAATTTAAAGTTCTATTCTAAATTGCACAATTACATACATTTAAACAATAAAGGAATAAAAGAAAAAAGTCTTATAATTAAAATGATACATGTCATCAGGCTTAGAAAATCCTCAAACAGCAACTGTTGGGGAAGCAGTACAATACACTTAATTTTATTCCAGTCCTTTTTTTGGTAATACTAATGGTCATAGCATATTTGCATAGACAGCAGTACTGAATTTTTTGATTTACCTTAATTTCTGATACTTTATTCAGCTATGTTTACACAAAACCAAGTCTACTTTCCTTTGATATTCAAGCAAAGCATGTTTTCACTTCATTCCCAGGGTATTATCTTTCAGAATCCTAGCCATACTACAGAAGACTGCTCCCAGTTCTTAGGGTATATCCCACTTGTGCCTGGTAGCATGTTGAAACTCAAGCCAGTTCATTACAATTTCCCTTCTGACACTTCACATTCCCAGAAGTTCTTCAGTTCATTGCAAAGAGAAAGTGTAGATTAGAGGATACTAGACTACAGCATTGAAAGAAGAAAACAAAATGAGAAAGTCCTCAGAAGTACTTCTTCATCATGGTGTTTTCCTTCAGCTTGTTGAAAACCAAAAACTTCAAAAGAAAACTGAGGTCAATAAAGACATTTCACAAGGCCCAAGCTTAGTAACGGAAATTCATAAAAAACAAGGAACAAGAGAGCTCACATTTATTTCCCTCACTACCTCCCACATGTACACTAACGCTTAGATTTGGTTTATTTTTTAGATACATAGAAAGGCTGTATTATAGCTCATTTTATTGGAGACAGCACTTACCATTATAACTCAGCTTCATTAGGAGGAGCAGACATTCTTTGTCACAGAGAAAAAACTGAATAAGTACAAACCCTTATTCTTTTCTCACTCATGATCTGGGGAAGAAGTTTTTGCTTAGCTATAAACCATTAAAATATACACATTTCCTTGGAAAAAATAATGAAAACTAAGCATAAAATCAAGTCAGAGTGAAGAATGGAAAAAACACTGATTGAGGAAAGCAAGAAACAGAACACTTCAGAGGCAAATCTGACTACAGGCAGATGGCAGAATTAAAATTTTGCTGTTTTTTCAAAGTTGAATGTAGGAGGAAATGATGAAACAAACTATACAGCTAAATGGTATATGTGTCCCTTATATGCTCTGGTATATGACTACATGCAATATTTTGATTAGATGCTTATGATTTCTAGCTGTATAAACAGGAACATAAGGCTATCTTTATGTTACGCTGGTACCCAGCTCAATTACTTCTCCTGATGCAAATCTTATTTGTTCAACACACTTCTCAAAAGCCAAATATAACCCTGTTAATCAATCCTAAAAAAAAAAAAATAAATGCAACAACAGTTAATCTAAAAGGCCATGTCTAGGTTGCAATTATTTAATTATCCTCACTGATTAAGTGATTATGTCATTATTGGAACGCACCTGAAACAAGACCAGAAAATGAACAGATGTGCTCATAAGAGTAAAAGCAAACAAAATTTAAGGTTTTAAAGCTTTTGCCTCTCTAAGCTCACATTTTCTATTCCATAACTAAAAGTTACTGGTAACAGTCCACTCTCGCTTGAGCAAAAAACAATGCAAAGCACAAAAGAAAAGCACAATGGAAAAGTATTTGCTCAGAACACAGTACCAAGCTCATATTTTAAACATTTCCACTTTTCAAATAATTTTTAGAGGGTAGAGTTGATAGGAAACACAAGAAAAAGTAGGCTTGCACAACAGCAGAGAATATGGGATTTGACTCTGAATAACTATGATTTTTACAATAGCAGTTTAAATGATAAACTCCCCAGTGTAAATTGGAGCAATAGTATCTCACACAACTTGTTTTGTCATCAATGAAAATGATTTCAAACAAGGAGTCAAGGCAGACAGCAGGAATGTGAACACAAAATTATTATGCTGCAGCTCAATTCAATTCAATGAAGCACTATCAGCCGTTCTCTAGGTACAGCAAGGTTATTTTACTAAGTTCTTAAACAAGCCATTTTTCCATTTCCTTTACCAAGACAATTAGTTCCCCTGCAGTAGACTAGTTTGGGTTTAGAGCTTGTTAACACTTAGAGCTCAAGCTGGCATTTTCTACTCTACCTAGGTAAGCGCTTCACTGGGTTAGATGAGCTACCTGTTGAATTGCTTTGGGGTGTCACAGAGGCCAGCAGCTCTTGCTATGACAGCGAAGCTGTTTGAAATGGGCACGTAGAAGAGAAGAATGAGTTAACATATATACATAAGAACACTAGAAAAGTTGGGAATCTGCCAATTAGCAGCAAACAACCCCTCCAAAACCCACAAAAACACTGCTAGAGGAATGGGAGACAACAACAGAACTGTTTCTGTCACAAACAGAAGTTAGAGATATTATACATGAGCCCACTCAGTCTGAGCAGATAGAGGGTGTTTTTGGTTTTTTTTGCTTGTGGGATTTGGACTGGTTAGGTTTCTTAGGCAGGGTTTTGGAACTGTTTTCCCTTCTCCCCTAAAGCCCAGATTTCTATATTCCTCTAAAGCATGGAGCTATACTGGCTTGTAAAACTGGCTGGGCACCATTTTTACAACAGCCACCAGGGGCTGGTATCTTCAGCCAAATACTCTACTCCTGGATACATCTGTCCCATTTGCACAACATAACAGCACTGTAACATACCATGTAATGAGAGAATTTTTAAATCCTTGAGAAAAGACTGTAAGAGTATGTGACAACACTTTATTGTATAATAATTATAATCTCCATTGCTCTTTAGCTTATTCACAATAGACAGCTTTTCAAAGTAATTAACTAAAGAAAACTGAATTGTTTAACAAGTCTCTAAAGTTGTTTATTGCATTGAGTACTGCTAGAATTTAATTTCTCAACCATAAGCACTTCATCAATTTGATCAATTAAAAGGCAGGGCAGTTCATGCGTATTTTTAGACAAGATTTGTCTTCTGGGCATTTCTGTCACTAGCTTAAGTTTTCTGCAGTACAATGGCTGCAGGAAGACAGGATTAGTATGAGGAAGGATGCAGTCCCAGTGTCCTAGTGATGATTTAAATACAGTACACTGTCAGCATCAATAACTTCAGTGGAACAAATAACACAAAATAATCACACAACTGTACTGATTTTTGATATGAATTCCTCATATAGGGTAACAATGCTGGGATATATCACATTTGATAAGATATTCACATTTTTATTTAATGAATAAGGAGTATGTTGCATTTTGTCCATTCATATAGCATAACATGGATTCCAGCTTTTTTAGAAAACTGAAACCTATTACTAGCAACAGCTTAGTAACATTTCTCACTATTACATACTTAAATAAATGAAGGAGAAGAAATTTTAGTAAGTTGTCTCCACAAGATAAAAAACCCTGGCTAGGCTCACTTCATTTCAAATTCCTTTTTCAGGATTAGGGAAAAAGGAAAAATCGAAAGTGGCACAGCATGCTTTATACTGACAAACTGAACACTATATATTTAACTTGAATGCAATTATCCTTCTCTAGCAAGTCTGAAATTTTCATTTTATAAGGAAGATGCTAAATACTGATCAGTAAATCCCAAGTCTTATAAAAAGTAGTTCTAATTCTGACCAAGAAAAAGGTCAGAGACTAAGGAGGCCATTTCCTTGTACTAGGAAAGGCTGAGGGAGCTGGGCCCGTTCAGCCTCAAGAAAAGGTGACTGAGAGTCCTTATCAATATGTGTAAGAATCTAATGCATGGGTGTCAAGAAAACATTTCCAGGCTCTTCTTGGTGGTGGTAAGCAATAGGACAAGAGGCAGTGGGCAGAAACTGATGCATAGGAAGTTCCACCTGAAGATGAGGAAGAACTTCATTCCTGAGTGGGTGACTGAGCTCTGGAACAGATTGCCCAAAGAGGTTGTGAAATCCTGTGCGATGCGCTCTAGAATGACCCTTGAGCAGGGAGGTTGGACCAGATGACCCAATGTGATCCCTTCCAACTGACACATCTGTGATTCTATGAAAAAGCCAATTCCATAATTAGCAAATCTCTAGTTGGCAGCATGTGTGTCGCCATAAGAAATAATTACTGAGGTTTTAAAATATCAACAAAAAAGTAAAGAAATCACAGAGCTGCAGACCTCACAAGAAACGTTTTTCATTATATTAATCGTTGTTGCAAGTAGCTCTGACCCTAACAAAAGTCAAAAACTAACAAAACCAATTCTCGAGACAAAATTTTGCCAAAGCCCATAACCATGTAAGTAATTTATATTTTGAAATGCTCAGTCTTTTGCCAGATACATTTCTTTGTTTGTGATACAGTGAGTTTTAAATAATTTTTAATACAGTATTTGGAAGCATATTCACAAAACATCCTTCATTTAAGGAAAATATTCTCTTATTTTAGGAACTTTCAACTCTGTTTGCTCTCTTTTAATGCATTGCATGCCATAAGAATTAGGTTCATTACATGTGTGTAACTTTTAGATCATGTAAGGTAATAAAGATGGTAATCTAGACCCTCCTCTTTAACTTTATGCTGAAATAGGAAAAAAAATCTTTTATTGAATCTTTTGAAATTAGGAACTATACTTCTTGCAATGGATGAATAAAGTTCCTCAAGAGTAGAAATATGTAGAAAGTCTTTTCTAATTGTCCTGGGGAATAGGAATCCCTATTTTTGTTGCATTCATTTTCTCACTAAGTATGTTGGTACAAACGGGGAAAAAAGTCTGATTTAGAACAACTATATTCAAAAGGGAAGGTACATATTACTACCTATGCCCTAGAATTGAAATTCTGCACAAAGGCAAGTGCTTTGTTTTCATTTGTGTATGTCCCTTGTTTAGTTGGTTGGTTTTTTGGTTGGCTGATTTTTTGAGGAGGCTTTTGTAGATTTTTTTTTGTATGTGTGTGTGTGTGTTTTTTTGTTTTGGGTGTTTGTTTTTAAAAAATCACCAATTTCTCTTTTCCAGTAAAAAGATATGACAGCTCTTCTTCTTTGAGGTCCAGAAGAAGCATGACACCTCCACAGGTTTTCTCCATGCCTACCACCTTCCTGAAGAAAATGCAAATACTATTCAGAAGGCCTCTCTATAGTTACAAAGGACAGTGTCCCTCAGAACTTGCCTTCCACCTCCAGTTATTCCAGGTCTTATCGTAAGCTTCAGTTCCAGAACTGTGTGAGGAGCTTTATGGGATGACCCTTTCTGATACTAAATTGTTAATTATCCAAAATTAAATGAGAACCAATCATTAGCATAGGTCCTGATGTTCCATCTTCTTAAGCATCTGAACTTCAACCTGGTCTCAAAATATGCAAATATTTACAGGATATAAAAGTATGATCTTAAAAGTCTGCATCTGGAAGGACAATAGAGACATGCCCATAAAATTTAAAGGGAATGCTGCAAAGTGCATTCCAATGAACATCAAAATCTTGCAGAGGGAAGGTGGTGGCGGTTTAGCTGAGACAAATTGGTAATGGTATTTTCACAACCTGAGAATAACTGTTAAATGCAAGTGAGATGTTGTGATGAGTTTTATAGTAAAATCTGTTATTTAATGCTAAAAAATTAAGACTAAGACAGTTGGTTTTTAAAGAAATTCTCAACCTTTTATTGACACTAGATAATTTTTAGTAGTATTTTGTTTGACTGAAATAATCACTTTCAAACTAGGAAAGAGTATGTATCTACAAAAGAAAAATCCCTCATTTTCCATTGTTGCTTTCATTTACCCACCTTTGACTACTGCTACTTAAATCATCAGCTGTCTTGTAGTTATGCCCATAATGTTTGGTCTGTAAGTAAGAAGTCACTTAAAACAGTTTATGATCAAAAAAATTCAATCAACGCTTTTATGTTTTTTCTTCACCAAGGCCACAGAGTTTATAGTTCAAACCTTCTACCTATCTTTAAACATGTACTTTCAGTGTCCACTGCTATAAAATTACCAATGTAAATTCAAGAGCTCCTTAAATTTGAATAAAATCACAACCAGAAAAGAATGGTTGTGTGTCCCCAACAGAAAACAAACTCAATTATAGTTTTCTGTTAATTTCAAAAACAGCCTTGTTGCTCGGCTGTGAAAATCCTAAATATAAGCCTGTTTTTTTTACTCCATGTTTCCTATCCCATAAGCTGTATTTTCCCTGTATTAGGATTCTGAATAAAAAGCTTTTCTTTTATTACCGTGAAGAATACTGCATTAGGGATCAGGTATAAACAAATCAGAGAAGTTAGAAATCACAAGGTCAAATAAATTCTCCCCCTTACCTCCCATTTCAGTGGGAGTTTTGCCAGGCCCTAATTTATAAGGAATGGTATAGATTCACTACAAATGAAGATAGTTTTTGTCGCAGTGCCTCAAGTTTTAGCTTTAGAAATGACTCCATATTTGTATATGATTAGCACACCTTTATAGAGCAAATAAATAGCCTGTTACCTATTTTGAAAGGACCATTAGTTCTTAATGCTATCACATATCATTGTACAGAATAAATTTATTGCTTTATCAACATTTTGAAAAATATGCTTTTCACTATTGACTACACAAAAGAAGTACCAGAAGTACTATTCTTGAAAACCAAATTGAGTCTAAAACATATAGAACTACAGAAGTAGAAATTTCCATGCAACCTTCTATTACAGTAATGGCATGCTGGTTTCAGCTGGGGTAGAGGTAATTTTCTTCCCAGTGGCTGGTACAGGGCTGTGTTTTGGATTTGTGCCAAACGCAGGGTCGATAATACAGAGATGTTTTTGTTATTGCTGAGCAGGGCTTGCACAGAGCCAAGGCCCTTCCTGCTTTTTGTACTGCCATGCTGGTGAGGAGCTTGGGGGTGAGTGGAAGAAGACACAGCTGGGAGGAGACACAGCTGGACAGGTGACCCAAACTGACCAGAGGGGTATTTCAGACCAATTGATGCACACACTGACACACAGACTTGACATACTGGCTTGACCTCAGACCTGCTTTGTCATTATTAATTTGCCCAGTGTCACTGGATTGTTGGTTGAATCTGGTTGCTGTTAACAGATGCTCTGTTCTTCTTTGCCAGGCACTGTGGGACTGCTTCCACAGTGATGACACAGCTCCTGTGCCCACCTTGTCCCAGCCAGCCTTCCTTCACCTTCCCTTTGCTGCTCTCCCAGACACGTCTGAGCTCACTCAGGCATCCTGCCACATATGCTTAGTTTTCTGCACGTCAAAACAAGCCATTCTTGTGTTTTGAGAGGCTATTCTTCAACCAGCTCTTCAGAGTTCCTTTGCAATTCAGACCAAGCCGCTCATATTTAATCCTACCAGGCAGATCCCTGAAGAAGACAAACATCTGCTATTATGTAGCACACAGTTCTAACTCCCCTAATCATTCTGCTCACTTCTTTCCACACATTACTCTCTGGCCCCAGACCACATCCACAAAACCAGTTCTTCCCCGTGAGCAAGTAAGAAGGATAGCTGACCATCTCCCTTGCAGAAAGCTTTTTATACTCTTGGGAAACATACCTTTCTATTTCAAGCCAGTTTAACAGCCTTCTAGTTGTGGCAAAATCTGGTTTTAGATGAATACAAAGCAATTCATACTTATTTTATACTTGTGAACAGAGCCTTTTACCCACAAATAATACCACAGCTACCTCATTTTCCAGCTCCATCTTTTGGCATGCCATTCATATTCTACAATTCATTTGAAAAAAATAAAAAGGTTTTTTACTCATCTGTTCAAGCATTCATGTGCAATGTTCACTGCACAAACACACACAACATAATGCTCTTTTTCAAGGGACTAACATAGTCTCTGAGTTAGTATTTGCCTTCTATTGGATTTGTGTTCCCCATGGGGTTTCTGCTGCAGCATGAGAACAGGATCGTGTATCCCCACCAATCTTCATCTTTATCTCCAAGCTGAGCAGAGCTATACCAGTAAAAGTCATTGTATCACTATTTAAAAGACATTATATCGAAGACGGTTACAGCTTACACTGAGCTTTCATATTTGCTATTGCTAAATGCTGCATCCAAGCATATCCACCGAGACTATTTCTTGACCTTCACAGGACCTCAAGTGTTCCAGGTATTAAGTACCACCAGTACTCAAATTCATCTGTTGGTATCAATAGATGAAAACAAGACATACTACACTGTTCTGAAATAAAGCAGCTTTTTTATTTAAAAGCATATTATCAGAAAAATGACAATGCAGTCTCACCTTGAAATGATTCACAGGGTGTATTAGCTGATGTGCTAGCATCTGCTGATGAAATCTGAACATTATCCAAATTCTTTTCTTTAGATTTTGATCCAAGATTTTCAAGAATTTTCACCTCCTCTTCTCTGCTTGAAGTATGAACAACAGAAGATGATGAAGTTTCACCGTAGAGTCGTTTCAGTAATTTTGCCAAGAACACTGTAGGATAAGAAAACTTTTTTTAACAGGAAGAAATGCAGTGCTTTAAAAATACTTTAAGCTTAAGAAACCCCAGTAACTAATTTATATGAGACAGTTTCCCTCATATTCCATGGAAGTCTGTTTTGAGTAGTCCCTAGCTCTCACAGGTGAAACTGAAAATAAATATATTAAGTTCAAAACCCAAATCAGCAAACAGTTTTTAAACACCAGAGTTCACTAGCAAGGTTACATTTAAAGTTTTCTATTTGACTACATTTTGGCAATAAATTAATACAGTTCATTTACAGACTAAGCACACTTTAATTTTTAAAACAAGACTCTTCCCATGCAAGTGTCATAAGGCTGCTCAAAATGCAAGTCTCTTCTGGCACAGAGGCACCGCAATTGAATTACTCATTAAAATCAGTAAGCTACAACGATTTAATCACACAGAAAAACTAGAAGTAGACAGCAACAGAAACACATGGTAACCAGTTATTTCTACAGAATTATCAGTATTCTTATACGCCTCTTCTTCTTATGGGCCCATTTCTGACGACACTGACAATCTGCTGCAAGTTAGCCAAATGCAAGTATCATTTAATTAAAGAAATATATGCAAATAATCTACTCATTAACAAAACCATTGATTTATATATATACATGTATACTTCAATAACTTAAAAAAGACATTATGCTAAAGTATAAAATATTAGTGAAAAAATAAATCTATTGCAAAGCAACATCTCTAGCTTCATGAATTCTGTGTGGTCAAGGAGACATTGCACGATGTGGGGGTGGGAAAAAAGATATTTGGAGAAAAATGTTAGCTAAACTGCAACTTCAAATTTAATATACATTCTGTGGACACTACACAAGCAACCTCCTGCAGATTCATAATGAAATAATTCTGCCAAGAGAAAAGATCTTGAATTGTTGTAAGAAAAATGCATCCCACTCCAGCTTAGCAGAAAAACATTTTATCGTCATGTAACTTGTTAATGGACAAGTTGACAATTGACAAAATCACAACTGAAAAAACCCTTCCTCTCTGAACCACCAGTCCTTGATAGACAAACTGTACCTCCAGTGTACCTTGGCAACTATGCTTTCTCATGTAAAAGCCTAACTATGTGAGAGAATGCTTGTCTATGGGCTATGACTACAGTTTCCAGATCGAGAGACATGGACAAGTGACTGCGCGTTTTCATAAGGTTCCCTTGCCAGGTTAGCCTACAGCTAGAAAGACAAAAATCCACAATTATTCTCCTCAGCTGAAGAAAGTAGACAGAAATAACCAGTGTAATAAGACAAAGTTGACTGCCCTTTGCAGTTCTCTGTCTCTAAAGCATGTTCTCCTGAATCCTTTCCCCAAATGCCGCTACTAACACTACAGCTTTTTAATAAACTACAGTACAGCCATTACTAAATGTCATGGTTTAATGCCAATAGGCAGCCAAGTCCCACTCAGCTGCTCAGTCTCTTTCCCCCACATGGAATGGGGGAAAGAATCAGAAAGATAGGACTGAGACTATTCATAGGTTAAGGTAAAGACAGTTTAATAGATAAAGCAAAAGTCACGCACACAAGCAAAGCATGGAATTCATTCATCAATTCCCACGGGCAGGCAGTGTTCAGTCATCCCCAAAAAAAGCTGGGCTCCACCACATGCAATGTGGATTCGGGAAGACAAAAGTGCCCCCCTTCCCCCTTCCTCTCCTGGCTCTGTATGCTGACTGTGACACCACATGGTGTGGGATACCCCTTGGTCAGCTGGGGTGAGTTTTCCCAGCTATGTTCCCCCCAATTCCTTATGCACTCCCAGCCTTCTCGCCTGGGGGTGGGGTGAGGAGCAGAAAAGACCTTGACTCCATGTAAGCACTGCTCAACAATAACAAAAAGACGCCTGAGTCATCAACACTATTTTCACCACAAATACAGAGAACACATCACCACAGGAGCTGTTATAAAGAGAACTAACCCTAGCACATCCACAACCAGTACACAGATTAACATTCAAGCACTTGTACTGAGGGAATTACTATTCCAAAGCAAATGATCACTGACATACTGAAATACATCCCAAATCTGCTCGAGAAGAGCAGCTTCCTCATAACTACACTGGATTTTGTGCTCCTCATCTTGAAATCTAATTCCCCTAGTCATCTCCTCCCCCCCAAATTACATCACATTTTCCTTTCCATTTTTAAAATTGAGGGACTATACTCACACACACAATAGCATTACTTCAGAAAGCAAGATGAGACCTGCTGGGATACATTCATTCCTTCTAATTCCCATGGGGAGCTCTCTCCATCTTTAATACCTTCACTTGAGAAAGCAAGCTGATAGAATGCCTGTCTTGGAGAGTATGAATACTGAGGAGGTTCTTTGATAAAAATCTCTTTTGCTGAGAAAGAAGTATCAAGATCAGGAACAGTGATAGATTCACCAAAGCAACATCCACTTAGCTAGAGCTTTCAGCACACACTGGAAGAAGCAGCAAGGTGTGGAGTGAGCAAATTCTTTACTGCCTACAACGTTTTCACATCTGTGTCAGACTGTCGCAGCACTGATACAAGCCATCTCTTAAGATAACCATTAATTTCCAATAACTGTAACAAAATAGAAGTGAGCAGTGTTAACACTTAAGAGATTACAAGGTCCTCATTTGAAACCTGATGTACTTCAAGCCTTCTGAAGACAGCAGGAAGCAATGAATCCCAGCAGGACACCTTCCTCAGGTGAATGAAAAACCACAAGGTCAGTGAGTTGGAAGGGATCCACAAGGATCCCTGTTTAAATGCTTCTTGAGCTCTGTCAGGCTGGTGCTGTGATCACTTCCATGGGGACCCCGTTCCAGTGCCCAGCCAGCCTCTGGATGGAGAGAACCTTTACCTGATACCCAACCTAAATTTTCCCTGACACAACTTCAGTCCCTTCCCTCAGGTCCTGTCACTGCTCACCACAGAAATGAGGTCAGGGTCTGCCCCTCCTCTTCCCCTCACAAGAAGCTGTAACTGCAGTGAGGTCTCCCCTCAGTCTCCTCCAGGCTGAACAGAACAAATGACTTCAGCTGCTCCTCATACAACTTCCCTCAAGGCTCTTCATCATCTTTGTAGGTCTCCTTTGGATGCTCTCTAATAGCTTAATATCTTTCTTATATTGTGGTGTCCAAAACTGCCCCAGCACTCAAGGTGAGGCTGCCCCAGAGCAGAGCAGAGCAGGACAATCCCCTCCCTTGCCTGGCTGTGATGCTGTCCCTGATGCCCCCAGGACAGGGTTGGCCCTCCTGGCTGCCCAGGCACTGCTGGCTCACATTCAGCTTGTCACTGACCAGGACCCCCAGGTCCCTTTCCCTGGCACTGCTTTCTAGAATCTCATTCCCCAGCCTGTGTAGCCAGGGTTGCCCCATGCCAGCTGCAGAATCCAGCCCTTGTTCAACTTCCTGAGCTTGGTGATTGCTCAACCCTCTAAATCTGTTGAGGTCTCTCTGCAGGGCCCTCCTGCTCTAGATGGACCCAACAGTGCCTCCCAACTTTTTGTCATTTGTGTATTTGGTTAGTATCCCTGGAATTGCCAAAATACTGAAAAAACTGACTGACTTATTTTGAGTGATTTGGAATCCTAAGCATATTCTAGTCTGAATAAAAAGTAAAATAAAAATCTGTCTGCAGCCCAAAACCTTTTTAACAAAGCAGTCCTCAGTATAAATGAACAAAGAAATTAGGCTTCAAGGAATACCAATTCTGCCATCCTCAGCAGCTTTACATGCTCCAAAGCAGCACCTTCCTTTGTAGTTAACAGTCTCAGAACTGCACTACCAAAAAAATTTTCAAATGACAAAGGAAGCTCTTTCCAGGGGGTTTTATTGCTGCAATTACTTGAAAAAAAATAAATAGTGTGATAGCCACAAGCAATGGCTCAACCACAGGAAAATGGTTTTGCCTGATACTATAGAACAGTTCTTACCTATTGAAAACCTCCCCTTACCCTGATGTCTCTGGTACTATTCATCATCAGAAATCAGTCCATTCAGTAAGAACTGCTCAGACTCTTAAAAATAACTACCTCTTAATGGAAAATTAACAATAAGGAAATTTAAGCAAAAAAATCTACTACCAGGAATGTACCTTATCTATTAGAGTTTCAAAATGGAGTAAGAGCTACTCTCACTATAGCCACAGCATAGTCAAGTTAATAAGCATACGGTTATTTCTTGACAATGTTTTCCTGTCAGCATAATTAATATGAGAACTGTAGGGTTCATGCGGTCTTTTGACTGTGATTAAGCTTTCCATTTAATTTTTAAAAGAAAACAAAACAAAACAATACACTTTCCAGCTGAAAACATGCAACACTATTAAAATATTCCTATTGTGTGACGAGCTGAAGAAACACCGTAACACTTGACCTTCCAGGAACTCCTCAGTGACAAAAAGGAGCCAGTACTTTCAGACATGAGAACAAGCTGCAATAGGTACCAAACTAGTTGAAATGGTGAACTACAAGTACATCAGAAAACTGAAAAAGCACCAGGTCTCTACAGTTTGACATCACATAAAGAAAGCAAAGTGTAACTCCAAGAAATACAATGCAGAACACAATCTGGCTACTAATACAAATTGTGAACATCCATAATCTTTCTGCTAGTAATTTTGCAAGAAGAGTAAGGAGCCTCCTTCAAATAAATTAATTTTTGGCACCTACGTACTAAATTGACACCTTTACTGAATTCATATTACATTCATAAGCAGACTATTCACAAACACACCAAAATAGCACTGCAGATTTATGAACATTGTGGGGTTGGCAATAGGACTTAGCATGACTTAAAACTCAGTTAGGACTACAGACTGTAGCAAAAGCATGCTGAAGAGCTAAACAAATTAAGTTCTGAACAACATCAGAAATGTTCCTGTGCAGCGATGGCTTCCTCAAAAACATTTCTGTGGAGAATGCTTGCCACATACTTTTGGCTACTTGTCATCCATACTGTAAGTACCCCCACCACATTTCTCATTTGGTTGCCTCCTGCCTACTTAAGTCGAAGTTGGGCAGCAAGAACAAAGTAAAGTGGCATTGGGAGCACTGAACTTTGTGAAACGTGCAAGTTGTCCTAGTTGGTCTCTGTCTTTCCTACAAACAGAAACTTTCCAAAAAGGGAAGAAACAGGAACTTCTTCTGAAACCATCCCATGTGCAAGATGTGCTAATATGCTATTTCTGCTGCAGCAGAAGGAAAGATAGTACAGCAGAATGAAAAAAGACAGAAAGAGCAGACAGAATGATAATCCTCATGCAGAACATATGGACAAGGCTTCATTAAAATGCTCAGTTCATCTCTGTTAGTGAAAAATTACTCTCCAGTATTCAAATGGAGAGTATTTACTTGAGTGTACTTCAAGTAAATCCTTGAAGTCTCTTTTATCATGCAAATACCACATCTCCTATGAAGGTCACAACAGTACAGCTGCTTTACAACATAATCATAAAAATCACAGAACTGTTAAAGGTTGGAAGGGACCTCCAGACATCACCTAGTCTAATCCCAAAGCTCAGAGCAGGATCAACTAGGGCAAATTGTGGAGGGCCTTGACTAGCTGGGTATAACAATCCCATTGCATGGATCATCTCCTCTTCCCTTAATCATGGCTGGACACTCTTGACCAGAGATCCTCAAGGGAACACCTAAAAAGAGTGATTCTTGAAAAAGAGATGAGTGTGTTTATCAGGACCCAGAGCAATGGAGTGTAAAAGCATTTTAAAAGACTGCTACAGACAGAAAATGTTAGCTAGACTGCTGTTCTTACCAGCTAGCAGCTGGAAGACTGATGATAACTTCAGGCTAGGAGCTGTTCTTTCTTTTAAACCATTCCCCACACAGCTTACCTTTCCTTTAACCATACAGGATAATTTCATAGTTTGAGTCTTCTGGATTCTTTCTGAAGGAGTTGCTCAGCTGACCAAACTGATGAACAAAGGTCTTCACTCTGTTTATCTGGCCTAACACAGTGATTCTCAGGTCACGGCTCTGCAAGCCTCACAAAAACAAAGGCATGCAGTTTGTATTGCAGCCACCAGGGCAAAATTCAGTCTAAATTTGAGATGCCTGATGGCATGCAAGGTATCCTGTTTTGCATGCAGTTTAGATGCTGCTCCAGAGACCTCATGTACACAAGACACCAGTTCTGCCAAGGAGCCCCTGGGTGCCCAAGATGTACTCAGTAGAGATGCTGGTGCACTGAGTACAGGTCCCTGTTAGAGTAAATGGAAATCAATACACAGAACCTCCAAGGATAATTAAATTTATTAACCTTGACCTAAACCTCCCAATACAAGCAGAAGCCACACACACACATACACACACACACTGACCTCAGAAAAAAACAAAACCTCCAATCATCAAGCCCCACAGGCAAAACAGCACAAGTAAAATAAAAAGGAATCAGCTGAAAGCTCAAAGACCCCAAACCAATGATAGAAACAGCAGAGACCAAAGGCTTGAATTAAGTCAAGAGAGCTTGTGTGTGTGCACAACATATTCTAGTTCTGCGGAAAATGAATAGCTGTTTAGTCATTAACTTCAAAATCCTCTTAATAGGGATCACTTAACTGCAGAGAAGATTCCCAGATTTGGGACACCAATTTAGCAACTACCAAAAGATTAAAATCAAGGAAGAAAGAGAATAATTAACCACTACAAAACATTCCATGGCACCTGAGTAGGGTATCATTTTCCCACTCCCCCTCATTTTTACCAAAAACATTCAAGCTATGTAGGGATATGAGAAAAAAGAACAACGCAATGACATGCAATTACATTCCGTGTAGCTTGACAGTTCACTCATCTACAAGGTGTATCTAACATGGGATGCTCTTGTTCAAGTCAGGAGGAAAAAACCAAAATGTGATTTTCTTGCTATCAGCCAGGTCAGTTTTGCCAAGAGTGACGTCTTTCCCCTTCACCATGGATAGCGCATGCAAACCAAAGCAAAGCACTGTAGCAGAGTCATGGGAATAACAAAATTGATCTTTCCAGTGGAGGGGGGTGGAAATAGTGAAATATACGGAATCCTAGCTGTGATCAAAGTACAGTTTTATGTACACAGGAACGGGTACAGTATTTTGCTTTGTGTTCCCAGTCTGCAAGCAGTCCTCATCCTGCAGGCGAAGCTATGGTAACAGGCTCTTACAACAGCAGCTAAAGGACATAAAAAAGCAAGGACTGCAAGATCTGCAGCACAAAATTCAGGCTGAAGCTGACGGTCTCTTTCAAGAGGCACTTGTAGACAAACACAGAAGCTAACAGCTTACAAGATCTTGTGTTTAGTTGAAGAGGAGGCCATTCTGCAGATCTTCAACTACATCTTTAGTCTTCATACTTCAGACTAAATGGTATCTATCTATGAATTTATAGTGCTTCCTTCCAAACAGCACTGCTATTTTATGACATGCTTTCTTGAGGAAGACACTAAGTAATTTTTTAGCTTCATATTTCAGGACAAAATTCACTTCCATCTTAAGGTCAGAAAATGTACTACTCCATCTGGTCTGAATGACTGGGAGAAGTACTTTTACATACCTGTCTACACCAAGACCCAAAAAATTGTATCCCAATGCTTTTAATATACTTCAAAAGACTCTATTAATATACTTCAAAAGAGAGGAACTCCACAGTTCACATTAGGGTTTTTTCCAGTGCCTGATCACCTTTGGCATAAGACATGTACACACAGACCATGTTTGCTATTCAGATTTCAAAAACTCAACTGTTTTCAGCATTGGGCTTTTTGCTTCCTCTCCTTACTAGGTTAAGGAATCCAACATTATATAGGAATATGTTTCCCACGGAGATCTCCCTACAGGTTAGAAACCTTGATTCTGAAGTCTCTTTTGGCCCAGAAAGAAGTCTCTCAGACTCATACACCTAATTTTAACTATCTACCTTCATCAAGAGAGAACCTTTTTTGAACCAAGGCTGTTCATCCCATTTCTCCCACAAGCTATGGTGAGTTTCTTGTTTGTTGTCAGGGTGTTTTTTTTTTTTTTTTGCTTTGTTTTTTGAACTACAAAACTCTAAAACTGAAGCTGAATAAAACACCATGGTGAAATGCTGGTATCACAAATTGATTATTTTAAACTTGACTAACTCCTTAGACCATCTTTTAGTTCTGCAAGACTCAAAAAACTTCAGTGAGATCTTAAGGGAAAAATGTGTACAGTTCTTCACAGGATGTCTACACAAGGTGAGAATGGTCCTCTTTACAAGTTTACAATTGGTCTCACTGACATTAAACATAACAGATGGTTTTACCTGCTAAAGCTAATATTACATATTTAATGGTGAAAAGAACCCACATGTACTATTTGGGAATGAAGTAATGGAAGGATTTAGTTGTATCCAAGGTCAAATTAATTCTGTGCTTGAACTAGCAGGTATCAGCTACAGCTCGGTATGGTTGTTAACCAAAATATCACAGGGAGTTGCACATGAAATACAGATGCTATCATTTTATATGTAGTGTGTAATGGTAACTTCACAATATCAAGGTTTATCTCAAGACTACTGATATTATTCTCAATGAAACAGCATCTATTAGTTTTCAACATCCCATTAGATAAAAAAAAACAAATGCTAATTTCCCTAATTTACCACCTGTCTCATTCTTTATTACAGGTTCAAGAACGACAGTGGAAAAAAAAAATCCAGTTTTGTGCTCTAAAGTAGTAGTTGGTAAAATATGTCTCCATGTATCTTTTTAGCATTACTTTTTATAGAACATGGAAACCCACTTCATCATCTAAAACTCAGTGATATAAAATTCTCTTGTCTGTGAGACAACTTTTGAACAGCTACAGCTTATTCAAGTATATGACACATATCAGTAGGATTGAAAGGTAGGAAAGGAAAAGAATATAGTAATTAAACACCCCATATCTATGTATTCACCTAAATTAAGCGGTTATTAAAAAGGGAGAGTTGTTACAAAGAGAGGTTGACCTGAGCCTCCAGACCAATGCAGTTCATAGCAGTTGCAGATACAAAACAGTAACTTATTGCTAGAAAAAAACATTTATTTTCTCTTTTTAGCTTAAAAGAAACTTATCCAGCTAGATCAAGAACAGTCTGTATCACATTGCAGTTTCAAATCAGTAAGACTGATGTTACATCTGTCAGTAAATTCTACATGACTGTGTAGTTCAACAAGAATCTGACTAATAGATCGTGCCATCCTGCCTCAACAAAGGTTTCAGAGATCTGTCAGTAGGCCACCTTAATTGCAGCCACAAGCTCCTAGACATCTAATAAACTTGACATGACAAAGATGACAAGAAGCTACATAACCACAATGAGAATACCAGGATTTTGTTCTGCTGTTTGTAAGAACCCCATTTGCCTTGTAGTGAAACCCTGAAAAATGTGTATTGCTACTGCAGTCCTGGGAAAACAGAGCATCTTCACTACAGTTTCAATTTGTGCATACTAGCCATCTTCTACAAAACTTAAAAATGTTTCTTATTCTGCACCATTATCTTTTTCTTACTTGGCACAATCAAACAGACCTCACTGAAAACACCTAAAGATGTCTTATACACCCTTACTAAAGCTCAGCTTTTGTGATTATTAATAACCATAATTCTGGCCACCGAGTTGAGCCAACTGTAACCTGCAGTTGCACAGGACTGTCAGCAGTGCTCTGGCAGCCAGGAGGGCCCACTGTGCTCTGGAGGGCTTCAGGCACAGCTGGGCAAGGGAAGGGATTGTGCTGCTCTCTGCTGCTATTGCTTCATCTCAAATCCTTTGTGCAGTTTTGAGTGCTACAGCGTAGAAAGATACAAAGCAGTTAGCATACAAAGATGGCAGACGTACAAGAAGGCTTTGAGGGGAAGCTGTATGAGGACCAGCTGGGGTCACTTGGTCTGTTCAGCCTGGAGGAGACTGAGGGGAGACCCCACTGCAGTTACAGCTTCTTGTGAGGGGAAGAGGAGGGGCAGACCCTGATCTCTTCTCTGTGGTGAGCAGTGACAGGAGAATGGCCTGAAGATGTGTTAGGGGTGGTTTGGGTTGAATATCAGGAAGAGGTTCTTCACTCAGAGGGTGGTTGGGCACTGGAATGGGGCCCCCAGGGAAGTGGTCACAGCACCAGCCTGATAGAGCTCAAGAAGCATTTGGACAGTGCTCTTGGGCACATGGTGTTATTTGTGGAGATGGTGCTGTGCAGAGACAGGAACTGGACTTCAATAACTCTTGTGATCTCTTCCAACTCAGTGTATTCTGTAATTCTGTGAGACTTTTTTCCTCTCTCTTCTGGGCAGATTTGGGCGAGGGAAAGGGGAAGGCTGTGCACTTACAACATCACTGCTCACTGAGACCAATCTGCTGCCAGCACAGATGTAAAGTTTTGGAAAGTCTAAATCTTACTTCAACCTAAATCTGGAGGCAAAGAGCATATGGCTAAAAGTGAAGATTGAACTATACCATGGCACATGGGCTAAAGTTAAATGTTATGGTAAATGACAGTAGTAATATGGAAAACAGTAAAAATCAAAAGGTAAAATACAAAACACCTGCAAGTCATTCTGAGTTCAGATTACTGAAGAGAAAAAAATTTATAAATTTTAAACAGACAATTTCACATGAGGAGAGGAACCAAGCTAAAAGGAAGGTCAATATGCAGTATTTAAAAACCAAACCATGAAATTAGCAGGCGCAGTATCACTGAGCACAAACAAAAGTCCAACAAGATTATGCATTAAGTGTTAGTCAAAAGGAATCTTCATAAAGTCATATTATATAAAATATAAATTTAATTGAATTTCTATGTAGCTTTCTACGAAGATCTATCACCCTTTGCAATCATTTCAATATTTAAGTGTAACAACTTCAAGCAACTTCTGTGAGCATCCCTATATATACATATAACAGAAATCTGGAAGTTCCAATGCAGCTGAATTTTTCTTTTCTTTCTAGACATATATGGAGTTTTAATTTAAGTCATTAGGCAACCCATAGAAATCCAAACTTCTTGAGAACAGTTTTCAATCTTTTGAACTAAACACAACTGAAAACATAAGAAACCACATATTGCCATAACAATCTGTGATGGTTTGGGCTGGAATGGAGTTAATTTTCTTCATAGTAGCTGATACGGGGCTCTGTTTCGGATTTGTGCTGAAAACAGGGTTGATAATACAAGGATGTTTTCATTGTTGCTGAGCAATCTTAAGACCCTTTCTGTTACCTACCCCACCAATGACAAAGGCTGCAAATACACAAGGAATTGCAAGGGGACACATCTGGAGCACCTAACACAAGGGATATGCCGAACCATACGCTGACATGCTCAGCATATAAAGCTGGGGGAAGGAAGGAAGGAAGGCGGAATCCTCAGAGTGATGGTGTCTGTCTTCCCAAGTAATGGAGCACTGCTTTTCTGAGGAAGGCTAAACACCTGTCAGCCCATGGGAAGTGGTGAATTAATTCCTTCTTTTGCACTGCTGGCACAGATTTTGGTTTACTTATTAAACTGTCTTTGTCTCAACCAGGTGAGTTTTCTCACTTTTCCTTTTCCATCCCTCATCCCAGGAGAGAGCGTGAGCGGCTTTGCTCCAAGGTAACAGATTCCAGAAATCTGTTTTACAAAAAGAGCAAACCTAGCGTTGAGTGAAAGGCATTACACATGAGATGCTGAAAAAGGCAACATAATTACAGACACACCTTAACGGCACATATCACCACCTCCACCACTTTCACTGAATAACACGGGTTCACGCACCTGCTCCTAAATATATCTTAGCATGTTTAAACAGTCCCACCTACCTCTTGTGGACCACCCTATCTCAATGCAAAGTATGTAAGAATTGCTCCAACTTACTAAGTACAAACCAACCCTACACCAACACACTCCATTTCCTGAAGAAAACCTGAAATCCCAAACAGGCACCCACACAAAACACAGAACCCTAAAGATACATCATGTAAGGCTCTGCTGTCTCTGAGGATGCGTTCTCCTTGCAGCTTATCTAAACAAAAAGCCATTGGGTGTATAATTTCTGCTTCTTTCACTACCTTGTTGGCCTTTCTCCTTGACTACATTTCTCACCCAGGCACAACACCAAGGTCAGGAACAAAACTTTTTTTTTTCCCTTCCATAAAAGGTTTCAATGGCAGAGTCAAGTACACTTACTCTAGTGTAACTCCTACATTTAATCACAAAACCTGCAGCTGTCTGTAATTTAGCCAACTACGATCCAAATAGAATTTACATCTTGGTAGGCTTTAATAAATCTTTGGTCATATTTCAGGGGGAACAAGACACTTCTCACAGACAAAAGAAAAATAACATCAGACATCAAACTCTATTTGCGATTAGTATTTCCCTTGTTGATTAACATATATGATGAAAGAAAACACATCTACTTAAAAAAAGGCATCTTTTTTGCCAGGAAAACATCAAACTATTTACCAAAAAATTATGTTGAGTTTGAAAAACAAAAATAAGAAAAGTACTTGAATAATCTCAAAATCTCTAATGATCAGTGCTTCTCTGAAACTAGAAAAAGGAAAGAAATGGTGTTCTTTTCTGCAAGAATTAAGATGTTTAATATGTGATATGGCCATTTAAAAAAATCCAGCAAAACAAAAAAACCCCAAAACTATGGAACTGCAATCTTATTTCAATGCCCATTATAATCCTGCCCCAAGTCACCTGAGAGATGAAAACAGCATTCCTTGAAGCAATACTCTCTATTTAAAACCATTTGTCACTGATGTCTATCAAGTGTCCACATTTGCTTTCCAGTTTAATCTCTCCAGTAGGAAGTCTCCTGTTGTTCCACTAGATCATCCCTTGTACAGCACAACTTTTCAATCCATTTTTACTAGCAATTATAGTCAATAATGTACACTACACCTGCATCAATACCTTAACTCTACCCTTCAGCTGCTAGAACATCACTCTCCATACCACCCTTTATGACAGTGTTATTTTGGGGTGGCACAAACTTTCAGGAACGATGACTAAAGCTTTCAAGATGCAATTGTTAATGTTTAACAGCAACAGATTAGGAATTCAGCTATCCCACACAGGATCAATACCTTGTTGATAACACACGGAATGACAACAGTAGTACCTCTAGCCCTGTACGAATCATTGGTACGTGAGCAAGTAAGAAAGAAAAAGCCCCACAAAACTAAAAAAAAAGCACTTTCTCAACTACTTCTGGCACACCGTTTCCTGGCAGAGCACATTCACTTACCTGCTCTACTGGCCTTTCACTATTTACATTCTCTTCTCTGACAATCAGACCCATGCCCTACAAGCTGTTGACCATCCTATTTTTTCTGTATTACAGCCCAATTCCAGACAAAATAAAAAGCTTCATTGTTCACTTGTAACGCAGACAAACATCTATCTTCAGCATCTTCAACATACTCTTTACAAAAAAGAGCAAAATTAACCCTAAAGAGAAGCAGCTAAACCTTCTTTCTCAGCTCTTTTACAGAACATCTGTCTTTTCAAAAATATATATAGTTTCACAACAGAAAGACAACAGTTTTCATACATACTATGGGCTATGCAGAGGCTGATCAGATAGGGTTCTGAACTCTTCTAGTTTTGTTGTTTCCTCCCAGAGGAGCATGTGACAGCCTTGAATTTCTCACTGTATTTTCTTCCCTATCTTAAGTCAGCTCTCCTTAGAGTGGCTGAATAAAACATGAATGATTTCCAACTTCACACAGTAAAGTCATGCGCTCAGCGTGATCATTTCAGCTTTCTCTGACACACTACCAAAACAAATAGCCCTTTTTCTGACTTTCAGTTTTAGACAATTTGAGAGCTTTAGAATTCAGTTCCTCCATTCTCAGCTCTAGAGCCACGTGTTCATTCACAAGTGCAGGAACTCACTCTTCCTAATTCACTTTCTTCCAGAAAACATCAATTGGTAATTCACATCCCCAAAGTGCAGAAGTAAAAGTTACTCCTCCCTTTCTCACAGCGAGTCTGCATCTGAACCACAGAGCACACTACTGTGTATTTTTTCGTCCTTCAAACGATCTCTAGTTGCAGTCCGTCAACAAATACATTAAACACTAACTCTTGCTGATCAGTTTCACTCTCAAATTATTATCCTTTCATGAAGTATTTCGGTTTCAGGATGCTGGAACTGTCTAAAAACACAAAAGCACAGGATGCAAGCATTCAGCTCTCTCACAGCTCAGCTTTACTCGACACTCCTTAAGAACGAGGTATTACTTATGGAACACCTGGATTTTGATTATTGCGTTCTTCCTGTGCCGTGTCTTAAAAAAAAAAATAGATAAACGGAATTGATTGAAGCTGTGCTCGGATAGCAGAAGGCTTCTATTTTAGTCTTTGCAAGTACAGTACCACAGTTACTTCAGAAGTGAGCTAACTCACTTTAAATAAGCCAAAATAGATGGTCACTAACAACAAGCACACATATTATGTGCATACTGAGAAAAAACGGTGCCATCTTAAAATCCTCTGTGATTAGAGAGGTCAATATCATTTACTCTCTCCCCACCCTAGGCAGGAGTACGCGGGCACAGAACTCGCCCCGGCCCCTCCGAGCCAGAGGGACCGGACAGGCGGTCGGGAGGGCTGTCCCGGAGGCTCCGCGGCCCCGAGCACCCACAGCCCCGCCAGTGGAGGGGGCAGG
>VXBR01001458.1:923034-958138 GCA_013400215.1 Cisticola juncidis
GGGCGGTCCCCGCCGGCCCGGCCCGGCCTGACCCGCTGCTGTGGGGCCGGTGCGGCTCGGTCCGGGGCAGGGGAGCGGGGAGACCCTTCCAGCCGGCGGGAAGTGCAGAAAAGGGGCTTTCTTTCACGGCCCCGCTCTCTGTCGCTTCCGTAACCTAATTCCTGCCGCTGCTGCTGTCCCAGTTCTAACAGCGGTGCCGGTGCCATACAGCTTGGCGTTTAGCCACAAACCCATATATAAGTGCTTCGGCCTCAACTTCCCTCAGACTTAAAGGGTTCTAATTTACGGCGACAACCTACTGTTTGTTTCCAGTTTTGCATCGTTACGGCACATTCTTACATAGGCTTATTATGCCTTGGGAGCAGGTGATACCTGAATCTATCCCAAATTAAAGCCCTGAGAAGTGGCTAAGTGCTCCCGTCACTTAGGTGACGTGAGCCCAAGATCGCGCCTGTGAAAGCAAGTGCCCTTCTTAGCGCTGGAGTGTATTGTCACTGTTTCTCTCCGCTTCACAGCAGCAACACAAGCGGGGCACTAACAGAATTTGAAACACTGGATACCTCTAGCCTTTTAGGTAGTAGATGACTGCAAGCGGGTATCCTGCGAGGAGCAATGCTCACTTCAATGTGACCGAGTGCAGATCCAAGTGCAGATGATAGAGAAATCTGCGGGGTCTTAGTAACTGAATGTTTTCTACTGTGGAATGTGTCAAGGGAGCATGCTGATGGTACTGGACTCTTTAAAAGGCAGCTCGGGGGTAGAGGATGGATGATAATATTTTACAATGCACGTGTATTTGAGGTATCAGCCATAACCTCTCTGATTCGTTGCATTTCCGTCTTTGTGTTTTATCTGGAAAACAGGTAAAATAGGAATAGTAGAAGTTATATATTTCTGTACTTTCTCCACTGTAGCAATACTTTCAAGTCATTTCCAGATGGTTTGCACAAAACACTTTCTTTCAGAACTGCAAGTTTTAATTTTACTCTGTGTAGCTATTTTTACAGTGCTAAGCAGATCATATAATTTATGTTTCAAAGGTTCTTCTTCCATCATTTTGCATACTTTTCAAAATGTGTGTTATGTGATTAAAATGGACTCAGACAATGTTTAATAGTTTTATGAGCTGCAATGTTATACATTGGAGATTTAATTCTGAGTGCTTGAGGCAGACCCTGTGTGATCTCATATAATACTACTAAGTTAAAGAATCCATTTATTATGCCATTGTTTAGTAACACATGAACTAAAATCTAGGATTGTCAAATAAATTTGTTGATTTTATTTAGATTTTTTTTTTTAGCTTTTCATTTTAGTACTACCAAGAGCCATTTGCATTCAGTTAGTCACATATCTAATTTGCACTAGAACGGTATAGGGCGTACCTCTATTAACTTAGAATTTTCAGTCCCTCTGCAATGAGTTTAAATTCCTGGTGCAAATTGAAATTACACTTAAAATGAAGTCATAAATGCTTTAAAAAAGCATTTAACAATCAGCAAACATAGACTGCTCTTGACAGAGGTGTTGAGGAGAATGTGTTTTGTCTGTGTAACACATAAAACCACAGTTGAATCCAAGACTTGCTGAATCAATGGTAATAACCATAATGACTTAATGGAATTGGGATTTCACATTTGTGTATGGGAAGATCCCACAAATATTAACAGTGATACTGTTGGCAGTGCCAGGCTGTTGAAACAAAAGGTTACCAAAGCAATTCAAAAATTTCAAGGTCCATTGTGGCAAACTAAAAATTATATTCTAAATGAATTCCAATACATGAAACAAGTAATTTTAATAGTAATTGGTACATGTGACAGCAGAAACATATCCCTAAGTAGAGGGATTCATACCTGATCCCGAGGAAAGCTTGCATGTCCAGTTTCCACTGCCTCTGAACATCATGCAGCATTCTGCCCAGAGGGTACCCTCTGTGAGCTCCCTGAACATTGCCTGTCCTGGTCCACTTATCAAGTCAGAGTTATGAAAGGGGTTTTTGACAGCAGGTGTTCTAATAGGACATATTTGTAGATGCAGTCTGCTAAATTGTAGACTTCGAAGTAATTAATTTAATTTTTTTGTGCCTTAATGAAGTTGGTAAAATGTTATTTTACATCTGCCTTTGGCAAGAAGTTTTTTTCCCTGTTTGTAATTACACATAGTCAGAGCAATTTCTTTGCATAACTATGATAGCCCTATGTGAAGTTTTAGTTATAAAAAGACTATAACCCCTCAAATAAACCTGCTGATTTTTTATGAGGTATACCATTGGGGCCTTTTGAATCTGCATCAGTCAAACAAAAACAGCTGTTTTGGTTCTACTCCATGAACAAAACAAGTCTTATTTGCTGCTTCACTTAATCAGTACAGTGAATTTGTTTATATCTAACCATGCATGGTGAATCAGAGGACCACTAATGCAGAAAGTTAGTGTTAGCCCATTTATTGTGATTGTATTTAAGAAAGACTTTCAGTTCTTAGAAATGTATCACATGGGCCAAAATAGCCCATTGAACTGAAGAAGTTCTGTTTGCTAAATGGGTAGTTTTGTTTGAATAGCTACAGGAAAAAATATTATACACATATTAGTTCAGTTTGCCTTGCAAAAATTCATAGTCATCCACGAACCATATGGCTTACTTACCTCTAGTAGAGAAATAGCTCTCAGCATGGCAGATACAGTATGTCAACAGCTATGATCAAATATAAGTAGAAGTGGGCACGGATGAATCAGAATCTCTTTTAAAGTAGACTTGTTGGAGAACACAACTTTTCATATTTCAGTCCATATATATCTCTATTATAGAACTTTATTTCCCAGAACAGATTACAGTTCATTACAACTACTTTCTGCTGGAGAGGCCAAAATGATTCATTAAAGTAAAATAAGTACTCTTCCCATGATATTTATTTAGAAAATGTCAAGTAGCAGTTTATTCATTTAGTACACGCTCAGTTGTGATGAGAGAATGGAAATCACTGCAGTTAGATTTCTCAATCAGTGTTTCCATGCATGCATATATATTTTGGTCTCATTTTGCTTTTATCTGTTTCTCACTGTACTCTCTTAAATACTTCTTTTGTGCATAAAATTTACTTATCTTCCATGCATTTTCATTCCATATTTGTCACATTTCTCTGTCCTTGCCAGTTTTGAAAATGAACAGCAAATCACTTCCAAAATGGCATTGGCGTTAAGCCCTCTATTTTTTTTTTTTTTTTGTGGCTTTATAAGCATATATTCCTGTGATGTAAAAAGACTTTTCTTTCAACTTTTGATAATAAAGGTAGTATGCACCAGCAGTTGGCAGAAATACCTGAGGTATGCCATAGATGAAGGCTTTTATCTCACAAGGGGAATCAGTCTGTTATCTTCAGGAGATGCTGCAACCATTGCGTGTAGATAAATTGACAGTAGTGGAATGTGTCAAAAATATGACCAAATGCATAAATCCAACAAGACAAAAATCAGTAATGTAGAGATTCAGACTTTGCACAAATATTAGAAAGAGCTGTGGTATACACCAGAGCTTTCTGTCTATCTATGGCTCCTCATCTTGGGTCCTTCACAGCTTCTCCTTCATGCAAAATTCTTCCACCACTCTCAATTTTGCATCTTTCATCTTAGATACTCTCATTAAAAATGAGAGTATGTCAATTTGTTATGTCAGAAGAAAGAAGAGCATCTTAGTGTTGTCAGATTGACCTGATCTCATTCTGAACACAAAAGTTGTTGCATTTTAGAGTTTATTTTAGAAAATGTGAAAGTTAAATCTTGACAATGAAAGCAGTTAGGAAAGCATAAAACTAAGACACAGATTTAGGGAGAAATTGAACACCACACCAGGGTAGTGGTCAATTAAGGTGTCTCTGATACGTATTTAATCTTGGAAGCTGAGAGGCTGCTTGAGCAGTGTCCAGTCTCTGGCCTGCTGCCTTTCAGAGGAAACGTGTTGTCTCCTCTGCGTTGTCCTGGAGAGGCAGCAGGTCAGTACTGAAAAATGTTAATTTTTGAAAAAAAATTTAAAATTTAAAAAAAATGTTGATTTTCCTAATGAAATTTATTTTTGTGCATTGGAGGTGAACTGAGTAAGTTTCCTGTGATTCTTTGTTTCTTGATGGTATGGATTGTATTGTGACACTTTTAAATGCCTTTATAATGTAATGCAAATTACACATAAAATATCACCAAAGTCTCCAGCAATTCTCCTAGTTTCACTACTGGGTAAACTGGTGGGTTTTCATAGAAAACAGACACAATATTATTAATATGATGCAGATAACCAAGTCACCCTTAAAGGGAGCATTGTCCAGACCATTTCACTCTCATGTGGTGGATTTTAGAGCTCGTGCAGCTGCAGGAATACAGAAGTATGCTATTGTATTATTCTGCGCTTTTCTGGCAATGAGGAGTAGAATGAACTTCTCAGCTTTCACGCCTGCCTTCTAGTTTCACAAGTAGCCTATAAAAATAACACCGAACAAATAGCTTCAATCGCCACAAGTGGGAAGTTGCTTTTTAACCTCTTTTTTTCCCCTGAATAGCAGACAGTAGTGAAAGAATCTCAAGTAGTGACTACACCTTTTATTTCTTATACTCCAAAATTAGGGGAGCAAGGAAAAAAACCCAGAGTATCTTCCACTTACACATTCTTATTGATTTATGGCTTAATGAGTCATTGGGATATAAAGCTACAGAGCATAAGCACTCTTATTCTCTCAAATTTGTCTAAGCAGAGTTCAAGTAAGATAAAAGACAACAATTTTGCTTCATTCATGCAGAATGAAATTCTTTCCAAAGATCATCAGTATAAGGCCACCTTTATCCTCTGTACAACAGCAGATTTCACTTAAATGAACAAATATATTCTTTAGTTTTAGAATTTGATAACAGTTATCTTCCCTGATGAGCAGAAAGGAGGACAATGCTTGCTTTTATTCCTTTGATTCACTTCCCTTGATCTTGCAGTTTTTCAAATCCTGCATAGTTGGAGCTACAAGAAGAATCTGGCCCTTTTTTAATGCTAGAAAAGGAAATGGGAAAGTACAACCAAATATCTTGAAAAAAATTATGTATCTGTCTCAATTCTTAACCAGGCTTCCTCATGCTAGCACAGCATAGAGGAAATAACATGTAGACTTAAGAGTGTGTGATTTTTTATTTTCAATTGGGCTGTGAAGACCATCATAGCAAGAAGATGCTGCGTATCAGAGTGAAGTATTAATATCCTCCAGCTGGGAACACGGGGGGCTCCCAGTGATAAGAATGACACAAGCTTCACCTTCCCTTTGGAGGACAGCTCAAGCCCCTCTGATGTTTCCAGCCCTTTCTGGCAGCAGGACATGAAACTTTTCTTTGATGGCAACTTGTGGCTTTGTTACCTAGCATCTGGCCTGGTTTTGGGCTATTTTGGGATTATCTTAGACATAGTGTTTTACTTAAAGGTAAGAAATTGAAAAAATACGATTGCTGAATCTTCTTGTTATGCATTGTATACATGATAAATTTATTTTTATTTGATTCTGAGATTTGGATCTCACTCATTTGAGCGTCTGTTTACAAGTACTATCACCTAGGAATAGCTACTATAGCTTATATTCATACTACAAAAGTCCAAAATTAGTTTTCAGAGCTAGATAAATTATTGAGTTTAACAGAGTAGCTTCAGTATATAATAGATTAATTTTTAAATAACTAGTGTAAATGATTTTTTTTCTTAGTTACTTAACAAAATTATTTACTCTTTTCCTTTCTGGAATTCAAATGAATAATCTGGAATACTCTTTTCTTCCCCTCAGTTTGAGTAGACTGAGAAATCAAAATGTTACATGTAGCTTAGGCATGGCTCCCTCATGACAGTTTATTGAAACTCCAGTTTATTACAATTTGTAGATCAGAGCAATTTTGTCACAAGGTCCTGTGGTTTATAGCATTATATGCAGAAAAGCTTCAGTACATATGAGAATGCAGAATTACTTTTGTTGCCAGTCCTGGAATGCATTGGATTCTTAGTGTGTCCCACCTCCTTATATTTCAGCTCACATGCAAGATGTGAGTATAGCGAGGTACTTGTTATGAAATTGGAAAGGATGCAATTAGTTATGATATCATGTATTTTTATAATAATATAGATGGCACCTAATTTGATAACAGTTTTCTTGAGTGATAATCCTCACTCAAAAATCTTAACATGACACTTCTAAGGGAGAAATAGTTTCTGTGGTACTTTTCAGTCTCATCTCCTTCAGTAAAAGGAGGCATTCTTATATCCACTGACCTTTCTCACAAAAATTTGAGCTATCTACACTGCGAGGTTTCAGCTGCAACAAGATTTAGAAAGTTATACATACTTCATGAATTCAAAGGCACAGTGACCTTTGAAAGTAAGGAAATAGAGGACCAAAGTATTGAACCAGATCTAAATAGTAAAATAAATATTTTGAAGTTGGTATTTTTCTTTTAAAATTAAAAACTGATAGATTAATTTGGATGCTTCCCAGAGTTTTTCTCTTTTCCCTCCTTCTAATGTTTCTTACAGCTAAAATAACTTGTTAAAGGTGACAGAAATCAGTGGAAATATTCTCATGTCCACCAGTAAAATACCTCATATATAGTAATGTGTGTTTGGTCTTGAGGTCATTTATAGTGCAGTTAACTTTCTTTTATATAGTTTCCTTTTGAATTATCTTTTTTACATGTATTTATTCCCCCCCTCCTCCTCGATCTTAATTATTGTATTTCAAAATATCTTTTTCATTTTATGGTGCATTTTGGTATTATGCATACCCGAGTAAATAGCTCATATGATATATTATTATTTTTAACATGTACTGTGCTTATGATCTAGAGCAGTGTGGAAGTCTCTCCAATACTCTTAGTTGTGGATAAGTTATGCAGCACACTTACTTTGCTCACCATTGTCTCTGACCAGTTCCCTGGGATTTTTCTTTTTCTTTTTACTTACCAAAATTATCATGAATTGCTGTTTAAAAATAAAATAAGATAAAATTTAAAATAAAAATTATGCAGAAAAAGCAAAATACAAAGCTGAGAAGCTCAGTGTATGGTAGGCTGTAGAATAATGCTTTGCTCAATAAAATGGAAAAGTTTCTCCTATATAAGCATATCACATTCAGATGGTATTCTCTTTCAGGAGCTTTCCTGGCATGTTTGTGAGTAATCTTCTATTTAGTTGCACTCCTGAGTAATGTAATACATTTTTAGTTTTCTAAGAAAAACACAAATGCCTTTTCCAAACTTCCTTTAACAGCATATTTTCTCTTCATTTGTTAATTTTTTTGAATTGCACTCCATTATTTCAAAAACTTTGTGGTATGCTTCCTAATTGGATGGAACTTTGTTTAAAGTTTACTGAAAAATGTCCATTTGTTACTCCAACATGGACACTGAAGCTTAGCAAAGTAGTGTGATGCCTGAGAAGCACAAGAATGGTTAAAGCCTTACATTCTGATTACAGCCTGGAAATGAAATCTAAATTTTGCTTCCCTGCTGGAACAATCATTGCTGTAGGTGCAGCTTGTTAGCATTTGTGCTTTCCATGAGTTGATGTTGCAGTCTGTGAGCTGGAGGGTGAACAGGCACAGGAGCAAGCCCAGGTTAATGCTGGAAAAAAGGGAGAGTGTTATGGAGGGGTTTAGGGAAGCATGTGGTACTGCTTGGCACCAGAAGAAAAGAAGGCAAATGACCAAGAATATGGATGAAAGTGCCAGAATGTAACACTGGAGAGATCCTAGCAGGGCAATACAGAGGGTGGCTGGTTTGGTTCTGGTTATATGTAAGGGGCAGGAACAAGCTTCACAGCATCCCTTTCCTGAGGTATCACACATGTTTTAGGAACTGCATCATGCAAGATTGACAAACTTTAATCTTTTCATGAGTACAAGATAAAATTGCATGGAGTATAGGTAAACAGACATAAGTATTGCATAATATATCTTGATATATAAAAAATTATAGAAATGCTCAGCTGATATGAGGTAGCTGCCAGAATACATTTGGATTGTTCTTTACTTGAAAAACAGATTGCCCATAAAATGGGTAACTTATATTAAAAAAAAATAAACCCCAAAAAACAACAAAACCCAAGAAGAAACTGTTTACTGAAAGAAAACATTATTCTGCTATTAGCTTCCACTGTATAATTTTACATAATGATGAATAAAATTTGTCTTTCTTATTTAACATCTTTCATGGGGGTGATCCAAGTCACCCTAAAGAAATATCTTACTATTATCACTGAAATTTGCCATGAAAGCTGTGCTTCTCTTGATCAATGGAATAAACTTTTCCTATGTTTCTGATTTTAGAGCACAAGGAGCAAAGTATTCTTGGCAGCCAAGGCTGTTCCTGTGTGAATTCTCTTCTGAAAGACATCAATGTGATCATTAGTTGTCTTTATCTTTTCAGAGCAAAACATAAAAATCCTCCAGCCTTGTCCTCCCTTCATAAATACACCCTTGTACACACACTTGTAGTCACTACAACTGGTTAAATCTCATCTGAAAGATTTGCAAGAACTACCAAAATAAAGAGCAAAGCAATGTACGTGCATGCAAGATGTCTCCTTTATGAAGGAATGGTAGATACACTGAAATACCGTTCCATAAAAACTTAGTGATGCATTTTCTTAAAAAATGTATCCACAAAAATTTACCTAAACTGTCCAGTGCTACTGTTTCCTTGGCTGTAGCTATTAATCCTGTGTTGTTTGACCTAGAGGATTTTCTGATATTCTTTTTGATAGATTTTTTCATGTCTTGTTTTAAGACAAATCTGTTTCAATCTATATTCCATAAATCTTTTAGAAAAAAATCACTGTATATATAAGCAACAAACTGTGATTATACCCAAGCATTTATATATGTTCCACAAAGGAGGATGGCAAAAGAGGAAAGGCCACAGACCAAACAGTAAGTTTTCAATATCTTTAGAGTCCTTAGATTAGAAACTTTAAGAGTAATTTAAATATTCACATTAAAAAGTGATTAAATTATAATAAATAAAAAGGAAAGTCAGAAGATAATATAGAGTTAATGATATTGAGCAATATCAAAGTAGTATTCATATAGTCATTACAAAAATGAAACTAGTAATAATGTCACTTTTTTCCGTATAGAGGCAGTTAATTGTTCATAAATATATGAAAATACTCATAAACTGAAAGATGAAGACAAAGTTGAACTGATTCCTGTAAAAAATGAAATATGATATAAGGTCATTTAGTAGTTATGTATAACATTTTTTTTTCCTCACTTGTGACTTGAAATTTTTATTTAAAGATCAACAAAAATAATTTCCTGGAATGTTGCCTGTTGTCACCAGGAAAGGACATCTTTCAGAATTTCCTTGATATTAACATTCTTTGTTGTTTTGTTTTGTTTTTTTCACAGCAGGCAACTTGGAGATTTCAGCTGGTGTTGAAGTGATACGTATTTGTGAAATCATGTAAAAATATGTTCCATGTGTACTAGTGGCTGAACCTGGGCCTTCATTTAGTTTCTTGATGCAGTAAAAAGGGCTGGCTGAAACCTCCTGTTCCCAGTTGTGGTTTGGTGACTATGGATATTGCAGCTTTCTCTTGCACAATGGCAGTTTATTTGCTTTACCTGTGCTTGGTTCCATGGCATTTGAGTGTGTCGGGGGGGCTGAGGAGAACACAGCATCCTCATTTTTGACAGGAGGCAGAATTTTGATAACTCTGGCTTACACTTGGGACTAAATGCAGCTGGGCTCCCTTTAGTGCTCAGCATCACTTCAGCTGCTGTAGCCTCTCCAAGATGCCTGCACAGACCTGGCTGCAAGACCTGGCTGCATCCAGGTCTGGGGCACCCATCAGCTCCCCAAGGCAGCCCTAGCCCTTCCCTGCCCCTGCTGAGCAGGTCAGGGCCGTGTTAGGGATGACAGATAGTCACATTTCTGCCTTTCAGCCATTGCTGCAGAAGGGTCCCCTGTAATCCATGTGCTGAATCTGCCAACAGATACAAATCTGCCCACCTCAGGCATCTCAAACTTTCCATAATAATACCAAGAACCTCTTTGCAAATAACTAAATCCTGCCTGAGACCTGTGTTGCCATTGCACCAAGGGGAGCTCCTAAAGAGGCAGTACCTGGCTGTAACCATCAACTTCGGTGAAAAAACTTCAGTGGTAAGGCAAATTTAAAACTAATGGATCCTAGACATTTAAGTGCATTTGTGTTTTTTATTTTATAGAATAAATGAGCACATGTAAAGTGTTCTTCAGATATGCTTGGAGAGCACTGTACTGGCTATGTGCAAATTTGAGAGCTCAGTTGCTCAGACTTGAGCTTATTTGTATTTAGCTTTCACAAATTAGCCTACTTCCCAGTGAAAACCAGCCATCTGAAATCTTTAATTCAGCCTTTTGAGTTACGGGTGAACAAGGAAGGTTTTGCCTCTGAACTCAGACCCAGTTTTAGGCAAAGCATCCCTAACCACACACCTTGCTGTGAGCAGGGTTTTGGGTTTTAGTACTGTATTTGGGCTGTGTCATACTTCAGTTGTTTTCACTGTAGCCTTCCACAGAAAAGGTGACTTGTATATATTAACTCTCTGAGCAAAATTTTGATGAGCATGGGCATTTTCAAGTCATGAAGATCAAGAACTGCCTACAAGAAAAGCTGTATTTTTGGCTTCTCTATGTTGTTTATGAACAAATAATCCATGTTCCTATTTTTTTCTTCTGTGAAACTGTGAAAAAGCATTTTCTTACTGTTGTTGCTTCTGTCAGAAAAGTGGCCCAATAACCCCAAACACTGAGCTGGGATATGTGTTGGTGGCTGAAGAGAGAGCGTCACAAAGTTGTTCTCCCCAGACTGTGCAATGCCCTTTGTTTGATAGCCTTCCCTTCCATCGATGACCACTGAGGGTGTGCCAGGGGCCTGGGACCAGAACAACACTGCACAGAAAGCCACAGTGGCTCTTGCCCTGCCACTGCACTGCTGATGAATGTGCTGTCTTGGGGTTTGTGGCCAAGATGTAAATTTCCTGCAAGTGGGGAAGTGCGTTTTTCTATGGTGTCAGTGAGTTGTCCACCTCTGAGCTTTTTGCAAGCTGCCGCAGTCACTGGCATGATGAGAATTACTGGAGTACTTTGGTCCATTCCTTTGCTAGCATCAGAGAAACCTGAAGTAGGGGCCTGGGAGAGAAGTGGCACCTGAAGATCTCAGCCTTCTCCATCCAAGATGATGCCTTCAGGCCATGCTGAACCCGGGCAGCACACTGAATTTCTCTGCCAAACCACAATTACCAGCTCCAAAGCTTGCCCTGCCACTGGAACGCTGACCTCTCTTCTGAGTGCAGTATTTGGGAAGAGTGCAGTCAGCAATCCTCTCTGCTGATCTCCAGTAAAGACCAAGAAGGGGGACAGATTTAGTGTTTATCCTGTACAGGGCTGCATGTGCTTTTCCATCATTTTTAGAAATTTCCTTTGAAAGAGCTGACAATGCATGATCTATTTTAAATAGTGCTTCAGAAGATTAAATTATTTTTGGTCTAAGTGAAATCAATAAGCAGTTTTAAATATAAGATATGGTTTAAATAAGCAGAAAAATATCCAGTGACCCTCAGTATTTATTGCGTATCTTAGGCCTGCTATGACAACCTTTATTAGCTAATTAATAGCTCCATTCTGTAGAGCAGCTTACTCAAACCACCAAAACCTCACTTCAAAGTCTTTCAAAACCTCACTCTGAAGTCTTTCAAAGGCATGAGTAGTAACAGGTGTGGTGTTGCCTTCTTTATTTCTTATTGCTTTATATCTTATTGCTTCCCTTCTCCTAGAATACCTGTTCCTCAAAGTCCTGGACCTTGTTCTCCCTGGCTTCCTTGTGTACATCAGGAAGTCTTCCAAGTCCTGGTCTGCATAGGCCATCCCTAAGTCAGGTGCTGGTAAAATCCCAGTTTGCATCTTCCTTGCCTGCACTGTTACAAATTCCCTGTCCTAGCACTACATGGTTGAGCTCTACACAGGCTGGGCTCCTGCCTTGCTTATGGAGATCCCCATTCCTCTGCCCCTCACAGTCAAAAGTCTCAGAGTGGATTTGGTTTCCCGAACAGGGAAGCATTTTAAGTTCTTTATAAAAATTGATATAGTTCTCCCATCCTAGCTTTTTCCCCCTAATGCTCTCTTTTTACTGTCTCCTTGCCTACCACTATAATTGTGATGCTGGTACTTTCATTTGTTATGTTGAATATTTTCTGAAATAAATAAGAACATTGCTTTATTTGTGGATAATGCTGGTCCCTTATGTATAGTACTGGGAAATGTTGCCTAGCAAATTCTGTGACTCTCGATGAAATATGTTCGTTTCTTCTCATAATTTACATCCATTATTTCTCACAGTATTTGATGTATTTTACATGCTTTTGTGATGCAGACTTTAAAGGAAAGTGAAATGGTGGTCAAGCAGACTTTGGACTCAGTTCTTTCCTTGAGGCCTTGTTGCTGGGTACGAGGTGAATCTGATTAAATGTGCATCTTTTAACTGCTTCATTGGGACAGTAACTAGTGGTTACTGGAACTTCTTGGTTCCCTTGGTGTGGAGAGTGGAGTGGGATGGGCAGCCCGAAGGGGAGATGCAGCCTTGCCCTAAGGCAGGGAAGGGCTGCTTGTGCCAACACCAGAGCTTGGGATGACTGGCTCAGAGGTGGATTTCTATCATCAAGGATGTAGATATAGGTTTGGTGAGTTTTGTCAGGGAAATCTACAGGTAGTCTTTTTTCATACATTTAGGCAGAATTTTGCCATACTATTAAACAAGTATTGAAAAAATGAATCTCTTGATTGTAGTTTCTCACTGTTACTAAAGATGTTTTAAAAATAAGTATCTATGCATAAATACATCAGAAATAATTGATTTTTCATTAATATGCAATTGCAGTTGAATCAACTGTTCTCATGCCCTGAATTCTGCAGAAAGTAAAAAAGTCTGTCCTAACACTGCATGAATGTTGAGTTGTATGCCCTGTCTCATGCACACTTTTTTTTTTATTATTATTATTATCAGAAGAAGTCTGGTTTAGTGTAGTTCCACACAGGACTAGGGCTGGGGTACCTGCCTTCTCTCTCTCTCTCTCTCTCTCTCTCTCATTCTCTCATCAGTAAGTAAATTTTTGTCAGATCTCCTGAGATGCTTGCTGAGTCTATTCCTTGCTCAGCAACAGTAGGTTAAGACATAGAAAAAGGCTGTTTTGGAGTCTATTTGAAACATGCCAATAATAGCAATTGTTGGTAATGGATCTATTCCTTATGAGTACATGACATGCGCCTTCTCTCTTGTGATAGAAGCTTTAAATGTTAGTAGCCAGGAAGTGCCAGGATTTTGATTGCTGCCTGTAATTAAATACATAAAAATATCAGAGGCATAAAATATTTTGGCATTTAAAAAAAAAGCAAATGGGTTGAGAGATAGGGAATATAAGGCAGAGGTAGAAGTGTCTGCTAGGAATATTTGATATTGCCTTTTCTTCAGCTATTGCTAAGAGAAGTTTAGCAGTCACATAAGAAATGTTGTGGTCCCCCACCAGCTATGTTTGAACTGGGGAGTTTGTTCTCTAAGTTGGTCCTTGAAACAAGACTTTTCATGTTTAGATAGTCATGGTGCTGGTTTTAAAATGCTAAAAACTAGGAAGTTTTACAGTGACATAAAAATGGTGGCTCCATCCATGGTGTTCTTGCAATGGATGTGTCCTGCATTTTCTTGGCTAGTCTATGTCAATTTTTGAAGTGGCAACTCTGTACTGTGCTGCCTTTAACTTATCCCAGAGTTAAAATAACACAACAAATAAGAAGTAACAAAATAATCTTTTAGAAGAACAATTCTTGTGCACTTTATTCCAGCTGAACTTATTTTGGCATTTTTATGAATTGAATCTGCTGCTGACCATTAGCATTAGTTAAACAGAAAGTTGCCATTGAAACTGGAACTTTAGTCAAAAGTTTCCATAACTCTGCTAGCATAAAAGGGATAAATTGTCTGTATACATAATGCACATCATTATACACATACCTGTTCTCTTTTTTTGGTAGCAGATATATTTGACAAATTTTAGTGTTAAAAAAAGAATTGTAATTAAGTGAAACTGTTATTGTTGGGATTTAAAAGCTTTTAAAGCTCTGTTTTACGATGCAGCTATTTTTAGAAGCAGTCACAGAGTTTCTTTCAAAGTGAGTCAATGTAAGAAGATTTCAACTAAGGAAGCTGGTAATGATTCAGAGTACAACTTCAATTTCTTATATATAAGAGTAAAAAAATAGGCGTGACATTCTAAAAGTGAATACTTGTAATACCTAAAAAAGCTGTAATAGATATTGGCATTGCTCCATGTGAAACTTCTGTAAGTCATCCTAGTCCTTGTGAGTTCAGCATCCTAAATAGGCACATATTCATGCATTAAAGAAACAGCCCCTCTCTTGCCCTGTAAGCATGAAATCAAATAGGTTTTCTGTGGTTCTTTATTCCAAAGACTTTACAATGGATCCCTAAATACTTTTATTATTAGAAATTCAGCATATTTTGTTCCTGCAAAGAGCCCGTATGCTTTGTGTTTGAGCCACATAGGTATATACACCTTTTGTGTCCAACTGACTTCTAAACTGTTTGCTGTTGGTTTTGATTATTGAATAGTTAGCTTACTCTAGCTCTGCAGGACACTGAGGAAAAAGAAGATAACTGTTCAACACAGATGTGGCTATTCTCCCTCCAGTTCTCATCAACACTCTTGTTATCAGTTGTGTTTTAATGCTGCATAGACGTTACACATTCACAATTTTCTATCGATAAGAGAAATAATTAGTTTATAAATTACCTAAACATAGATGTGTTGCTCATCTGTCATAATCATATCAATATCTAAATCACATTTAAGCATATATAAATAATACTTTGTAGGGAAAATGACCATAAACTTTTTTCTTCTGTACAATGGTTGCCGGTGTGCACCGTCACATTCAGGCAGTGTATTCTTTCATTAAAATGTTTCTCTGCATTTTTATGAAGTTCTTTTGAATGTGTGTTCTTGTTTTCAACCAAGCTGTAAAACAACACCGCCAGCTGGGGTTGTGAGCACCATTCTTTGCTTCCATCAGTCTTCACTTCTCTGCAAGCTTAAAGGGTTACATTTAAAAATTGCATTCTTTATGACCTATTGCTCTAATCAGCTCTACAATCTAGCTACAAATTCCTAGGGTAGCACTTACGTCAGAATCCACAAATGATGCTCAGTTTGGGATTAAGATACATGAATGTAGTTTTTCTGCCTCAATCCAATATCTAATGCCTTTTCAAAAACCTTAAGCTATTTCATGTTGCTCTCAGCTACTGCACTGAAAGACTCCAATCCTTCTTAGGTCCTGTGTGATATCTCCCAACATCAGCAGAGCTCTGAGTCAATATGCAGCCCCAGAAGTTGGGGGGAAGGCATAATAATAGCAACAACAACAACAGTAATAATAAACACAGTCACCTGTATTTATGTACTGACTCAATTCCTCCATGCCCAAGATCCCACTATAGTGCATGAGGATTAATTAATACAGCAAACTCAGCTGAGAAATTCACCTGAACAGCCTCTGCGTGTATGATAAACTGTAGTATTTCAGATGCTTGAGGTTATGTGAGACACCTGCCCAGGGTAGAACACGTGCTGTAGGATGTACAGAGGGTCAGTGTTCCTTAGAAGAATGCCTGGAGGTCAGGCATTGGTCTGAGAGCAGCAGCAGTGACACTAGGCACTGGTATGCAAGCAGCTGAGTTGAGCCTCAGAATATTCTCAGAGACTGTGCTAGAGGCATAGGCACTTTGGGAACTCAGTACTCCAGTACTTGTGCCTCATGGATCTGTGAGCTGAATTGTGCCTTGTTGAGGACCTGGATATTAATTCACCATAATTTTGTTGCTTGGCTCTTTCCATGTGGTACCTCAGTGCTTCATTGTCATGTATGTACAGGAAATTACTAGTCTGTCAACTAAAGAGAACTGTTCCCATAAACTGACATTCTCTGCTCTTTGGTCTCTAAGTCTTGTTCAAGACTTTAACTTGAAATCCAAACAATTTCCTATTTGTTACACCTTCTGTGCCTAATTAACCTTTGAACAGTCATCACTAATTTTCATGAACCAACATCTGTGTACCTAGGACAAAGATTGGCAGGTCATGTCTGTAAGCACTTTATTAAATCCTTTATTGACCTTCTATTATCAAAACATCACTTTAGTATTATGAAGTTCAGATGCTTGAAGTGTGGGAATCTGAAGTGTGCAGCAATCCTCCAACCAGACCACATCCATGCAGCTGGAACAGAAATTGGGGGCTGAAGTGAAACTATGTAATAATCACAATTAGACCTCACAATTCTGGATTATCAGAGGCTTTAAATATGTTTTTCAAATACTAGCATCACAAAAGAATGTAGTGCATATTGTTAGCTTGTGCCCATTCTGTGAGGGTAAGTATGGAATTAAAAGAAGCTATGAACTCTACCTGAAACCTAGGGTAAATCATTAAGATTGTCAACTCCTATCCTAGGTGGATAGTAGTGCTTCTGTATTCAGTGGGGAGCTGAGAAGCAGTTCTAGCTGTGGAGGGTATCTGAAATGACAAGTGTAGGGGTGTTTTTACAGCCAAAAATAACGTGAATAGGGATTCAGTGTACAATTCAATTCATATTGGCATTTATCAAAATGTGTGGAATTCATACAGTTGCAGATGTCTCCATCTGAGCTTGTTACCCTTGCATTTTTTTACAGTCAGTGGAGGTCTAGTCAGTGTAAAGTGTAACTAATCTCATTCTAAAGTAGGTGTCTGAATAGATCAGACTGACTGCAAAGAGTGCATAGGGGTGACTAGTTCAGATGTAGGAGAACTGAATCTCATCCTACCTGTTCCGTGGGCAAAACTGCTATGATTTTGCCTTTAAAAATATACATTCAACTTTATTGAGCCACAGTTAGAATACCAGATGTAGAAGTGTTTCAGAATAAGACTGTTTTAAGCATTTACACAGATTGCCATACAAGAATTTTCATTTAATTATAAATACCAAATAATCATTTGTCATCTTACACTAACACAAGGGCAACATCCATTATGTCTGTGTGGGTCATCTGGAATAGCAAGCAAGGCAATGAATAAGGTTTCACACTGGAGGACTGAGGAAATTTTCTAGGGATTCTATTTCTAGGATTTCCTAATTTCTAGGACTTCTACATTCTTCCTTAATGTGATCTCTTCAAACCTTGTTCAAATTTCCACAGATGTAATGCAATACTTGGTAACCATATGTAACCGTTCCTATCTCCAGCTGGTGTTTAAGGAAGGTGTGATCTTCTACAGCTTCTGTGTCTCACCTGACACTGGTGCAGGTCACTCAGATATTCACGCACCCAAGTGTCTCAGAATGGCACTGGACATCATACATGGATATTTTGCATCAAGGTTCATTTATTTGCCATCTCTACTTGACTCTCTTACAGTTACTCTCATCCAAAAGAAAATCTCGTTACAGACAGAAATTTGCTGCATTGAGAATTTCAGAGCAGCCATAGATTATCCACACTGGAACTGCACACAGTTACTGACCTGAGTTCTCATCCTAACTATATGTAGTTTTCTTCTGCCATGTTTCTTTCACAGTCATGGCTGATTTTCCTACAGTGCAAATATATTAATCTTCTATAACAGAATATTTATTCTACAGCAGTAACTGGATATGGACACTCACAAATTAATCCAAGAATTATCTTAGTTGATTTTGACAATTTTCAAAAGACTTGGAAACAGCTTCATATTGGAAGAGAGCAGATCTATATGAGATCCTATAAGCAATGGTAATTCTCTGACTGCTTTTACTGGTAAGGAAAGTCTCAGTAATCAGAAATGCAGCAAAAATCACCCACTTCCAAACAAAAGGTGCAAAAAGCAGCAACTTAAAGCACTAAGACAATCTGTAATATTTCAGTAAATACGTATGGGACCTGCATTATTGTTACTGAAGCAAATAGGTAGTTTGATGCTTTATTTCTTACAGATTTTTTATAAATAATGCTATTCATATGCTGATCACACAGTTTAATAGGAAATTCTTTAAAATTCCATTCTGTACTCAATGCTAGATTATTTAAATATGAAGAAGAAGAAAAAATATGTTGCTAATTCAAATTAAAATCAATGAATATTTAATCCATATGTTTACTCTGAAGCTACAAGTTGGGCACTGTGGGCTAGCCATAGCAGTTGCAAAAGAATATTAAGAGATTCATGTAGTGTTTTTCCTAAGGAATAAATATTCTACATCAGTGTGGCCACTCAGCCCACAGGTCTCGGATATCCTGAAACCTGCTCAAGGGCTACAAGGCACGTTTTTACTATCCTAATTTTGAAATCAATCATAAAATTTTAATGCCTAAATTTGGGAAAGTTCAATTTTAAGCCATGTTATTTGGGAAGGGCAAGTTCATTAGTTTAAATCTGGATTTAGTACTGACTTGACTGCCCTTACTCTTGCTAGTGAAAATACCACGCAAGAAAAAAAGCCAAGAGTGTTAGCAACCTGCCAGTCAGGAACTCTGCAGGAAAGTGAAATTATAAATGGTGGGAGTTACAGAAATAATGCAAATCATGCTAAGAAACTGTGTGTATCTTAGAGGAGCAATGGATAGGAGTGTATTTGCTCTACCTGTACCTACAGCACAGCAGCCTCATATTCACCATCCCCAACAGGAGCAAGTGTAAATAGCATAACTAAATAAAGGGGTGGGAAAGTAAACTGTAAGGGAATATCTCTTCTCATCCAAAAGCTGTGAAGCTGCACAAGGGTGATGCTCTGCACAATTTAGTCTTTGCTGTGTCTGTGAACAAATATGCAGTTTTAAATTATTTTTCTTGCACCATTTGCCGATGAGCATAAGGGCTTGGCCAGGGTGTATCTTAGAAAAGGTAACTCACCATGCATATTCAGAACTGACGTGACTGGCATTTAAGAGATAACTATAGGAAATTACTCACGTTTCAAATTGAGCATGCAGGAGGGAACCTTTCTGTTACATTTAGCACCACTCTCAAATATTTTGTAAAACTTCAGTTCCTTAACATCATTGAGGCTTATAAAAATTTCATGTACAAATGTCTTTTTTGGTTAATCTATCTTCTCAATTCAGGCACTTTAATTTTTGTAGGGAACGATTTTTTTTTTTTCTTGTATTTGTGAAGAAGCTTTTACTTAATAAAGGGATAAACACATTGGAACGATATTATGTATTAGAAAATATATAAGTAAATAACTAAACAGAGGGTAAGTTGAGTTGTCTGTTGTGTGCAATCTGTAGCAGTTCAGTAGTTTCTCATGCCATTAGTGTGGTAACATAATGCTGTTATGGTAGTACTCAAAAATACAAAGAAGAGTTGTGTTCAAAGCCACAATCCTGATAATAATTTCAGTGTGAGTCTTATTATAGTCCATATATGAATGTGGTTTGTTATTTCATCTCTTAAAATCTGTCAAGCACTGCTACCTCTCTTCAAGAAACAATTTTAGATCAGTCTTATTAAATGTTTTAGTTGCTTTTATGTAATTGCTTTTGGATCAAGGCATTCCTGTCCTAAATGGAGAATGAAAAGTAGCCTAGCAGTGAAATCTTTTCACTTGCTACTCAGATTTTCTCTCTAAATTTACATTAATATAGTAAGAATATAAAATGCAATTTTTTAATTCCAGAATGGATAAGAGTGTGGTAAAAATAATTAAAAGTGTGAATAGCTATTGTAAAAATCAAAAGTTGACAAAAGAACCTACATTACACGAAAGATAGAGAAGCAGTTCAAAAAATGATCAGCTTATTAAAAGAGCTTAATGCAGCATTAAGTTTCATCAAATGACATCTTCTACTCTTTACAAAACTTTTGATTGTGGCTTGTGGCTCTGTTCCTCTTTTTTCTCTTTTCTATTTTTGTTTGTTTTACTTTATCGTACTCTAGTCATGTTCCGAATCACCCATTTGTATTTTCCTGCTCTCATGTCCACTCCCTTGCTTCTCAACCCTCAGGGCTGACTTGTGCCTCTGCTTCTGGGAACTTCTCTGTGAGCAGTGCTTCTCAAAGAGCCCATCTATACTTCCAGAATCCTGCCTGCTGCAAACGCAGCTCACTGCAGGCCTAGTATCTCACTTGTTTGTGACCAGCTGTTGTCATCTCAACTTTAAAAGAGTGAGACGTTGACTTGAGAAGGGAGTGGGAATCCAGGAAAGTGGTGGACTTGGCTACTTTCAGAAAGGCTTATTCTACTGGCCTAGGCTTTAAACATGCAAGTAATTTCATTCATATAACACTTCTATTGATTTCTATGTGTTAGCTGATCAAAAAGAATTACTTTCTCGAACATAACATAGAAAATTGAGCTCTTAGCCGCTATTTCACAGAGTGATCAGATACAACTTCTAGTCAGGAGGATCTGAAACCATTGACTGCTAAAAGCCAGATGTGTGCATCCAGAGAAGAGGCATTCCATTTTCTTCACTGTTCTAAAATGTCTCCTAGTGACCATGGGTGCAAGCGGGACACAGCTGTTACATGCTACATGTTATATGCGACATGGGCTGTGGGTCTGAGCTGGTGTAACTGTTCTTGGCTTAATCTCCTAAGGATGTGCACATTTGTCCAATTCTCAAGTTAGTACAATTCTTTTATATTTGCATTAGAGAAATTAAAACACTTCACAGAAATTGAGTTTCTACAGTACTGTCTTGGATTTCTTTGAAAGTATCAATTATATATAGGGGCTTACAGAATTTAATTCTAGTCTTTAGGAATGACTTATGTAAAAGAGCATCAACTTCCCAGTCAATAGCTTTGAAAACTGCTCATCAGCAAGGCAGGTAAATTATCAAAACGACTTTAATTAATGTATCCCATGTAAGCCTTTGGCTATCAGACTTCTGCTGTCTAAATATGTAATTACATATTGCTATCCCTTTACAGATTAAAAGATTATCTCTGCTTTTAACTTTTCAAGTGTATTTGTTGGAGCATAGATTTGATTTCCCTGTTAAATTTTAGAGATTGAAATAATGTCTTTTTCTTCTCCCTGTGAAACACTGAAAAGTTTTTTGCTTGCAGTTTCAATCCCCTCTTGCACTTTGCACTAAGGACTTGGTGAATCTCTTCTGAACAATTCTGGATGGATCCTAGATGTTGGATGTGCTTGTTTTGTTTCATTTATCTTGTTCTCTGGAGTAATTTAATGTCCTCTTGTGTGTATGTGCAGTGAGAAGTATGGCTCCTATTACTCTTAGCAACACTGGAGTTTCCTTATTCATTAATATGAGTTTATAAGTTTATGTACAAGGTGGTGATGTTTTTTGGTGGGGGTTTTTTTGGTGGTTTTTTTTTTTTTTTTTCACTGAATGCCTGAAATGGGAGTCCTTCTGGTCATCAATCAGTCACTGTGTAATTTAAGTTTGTATCCTAATGCATATTCAGAAGTGCCAAAGAAAGACATTTCATGTTTCCTGACTTCCAACTGCCTGACTTGACAACCTCAATTAATTTATTTTCATTTACATTTTAGAATCTTCTTAGATTTAAAAATGGTTTTATTTTTAAGAAAATTTAGGAAATATTAGTAGCACACTTATTAGCTAGCATATCTCTGTCACTCATGCTAAGAATGACATTTATCCAACCAGTGTAGTTAGACCAGTCATGGGGAGAAGATGGTTAATAATTGGAAATGGTGGGAAGGACCTTTTGCAGTAGCTGTACACAGATATTTGAGTGACTTTGAGAGACAGTGTACCTGAATGATGTAGTTTTGCTGTATTTCTCTTAGCCTTGTTTATTCCTACTGCAGTAGTGCATAAGTGCCTATGGCAAGAGGTCCTGACTGCTTTTGTTTCTCACAATCTGTGTAACACTGTCTAAAAGAAAATCACTCACAGAGAAGTGCAGTGTCTTGTCTGAGGTCACAGAAGCAGCGTCTCCTCCGTGAGACACCACCACACCAGACAGGGCTGTGCAGCTCTGCCCCAGCACACGGCCTGGTGAGGAGGCAGGTGTGAGAGCACCTGCAGGGGAAGCTGAAGGGCTTCTCTGCTGCCCAGAACCTCACAGCTGCCTCATGGCCAGGGGACAGCTGTGTGACTGCTGCAGTGACGTGCTGGAACAGATCTGCTCAATGAACAAGAATGTAATCAGGAATAAACCATTTAGGACTGAAAAGGGTCACTCGGATCAGTGAGATAATGTGATCATATATATCTCATTGGACTGATTTAAGCCCCAATTCTATTTATGGTTAGTTATTTTTCTTTTGTGTCCTTATTTTTTATTTTGGAAAGCTTTCTAAATCTTTGCAACTCCAAGGCTTGAAAGCAAACTAAATTTACTTTTTACTATATCACACAGCACTCCCTGTCCTCACCTAGCTCAATATTCTCAGGATGCTTAAGGTCTTTGTCTAGGAAGTAGAAGACCAATATTCAATTCTTACTGTGCACAGATTTAGTGCCTTAATTTGTCTTTTCCACATCACTGATCAAGACAAAAGACTATTAGGTCTCTTTCCTAGTCTTACAAGAATATCACTCTTAACTTCAGAAGTGTTTCCAGGAAGTAAGAATTGTTCCACATAAAATACCTATGTTATCAACTTGTTGCTAGCCAATATTAATTCTAAAGCAATGTATACAGAGGAAAAAAAGTATTGAAGAGTGTTACCAGGCTGGCAACAGTGCCCTGTGCTGTCTGATACATGGATAAGAAATGCTGTCATTCAGTGATGTTCTCCAAATGTAACTGGATTTTTTTCAGGGCAAGGGAAAAAGTACCTCCATGATTTATGTATCTGTTAAACTTGAATTCTGTGGAAAACTGTAAAGATAATATTTCAGAGGAAATGGCAGGCATTTAATAGTGGAAATTAATACATAATACAATAAGGTTTGTTGCTTATTCCTTTCCAGTGTATCTCCACAGAAAGATAGCATTCCATATAGCCAATACTTCTATTTGTGAAATTGTCCACTTAAATGAATTGAGTTACTTCTCCTGGTTAGTTAGGGGCATGGTTGGGATCACACACTCTCAATGCTGCTTCAGCTTCCTCGCTTCACAGAGCACGTTTTTCTTAATTCCTTTTAGGCTTTTCTTGCATCAGAATTCCTCTTTTGGACATCATGACTGATACTCAGAATCCTCCATCCCATTTTATCTTTTCAAGCAGTTTTGTTGGTAATTTGAGAGGCCTAATTCACTCTCTTATTTCTCTTGGGCAGGATGTATCACTATTAAGAAATCCTTGTTCTTTACATATTCAGTGTAGTGTCTTGGGAAGTGTAGTCTTGTAGTTCTGTCATGAGAACTTAAAGCGTTTCCAAAATCTTTTGGCTTACCCTCTCTTCCTCTCGTAGAACTATCCTCTCCTATCTGAAATACCCTCTCCTATCTATAAATACTCCCTGTGGGACGGTGTTTCTGATGCATATCACACTGCATCCACCACCTGTAAAAGCATGAGGATGGCACAGATACCGGCTTGAAGCGCTGCAGTGCCGCAGGTGTAGTGACCTCTTGTGCTCATGGTATGGGACATGGTTTAGGAACACAACACTGTGGGGTGTAGAGAACTTCACTGATCCATGGAATTTCAGGATGAAAGTGCTACTGTGAGTACCTGAACTTGATTCCTGAGTGTTGCTGGTGAGGAACCAGTACTCCTCACCCCACACTCCTCTCAACTGCCTATTGTTGCTCATGGAAGCTTGAAATGAAGATGTCTAGAGTTGTGGCTGACAGAGAAAAACAAGGTATTTTCCAGAACTGGTTATCAGTGATTGCTGTCCATTGGTCAGCAAAAATAAGGAGCTTCCTACCCTGAAATTTCATCCAAGAATCCTTGCCTCAAATCATCAATTTCTGGAAAGAAAAAAGCAGTTACTATTCTACAGACAGAAAAGGAATACAAGTAGAGGTAAAACAGGGGTAGATAAAGAAGGGAAATAAAGGAGATGTTTTGCTTTTTCTAACAAAAGAAATTAAGATAATAACAATGAAGCAGTCATGCAGAGAAGACAATACTGCTATGAGCAGAATAGTCAGATGAATTTCCAAGCTCTATATGGCCTGTGCTCATTAGGCCAGTTTAATAACTGACCACTTGGCACTTTTTCATCACCTATTCTGCATCCTCCTCTCCATGCATAAATTACCATACCCAAAATGCAACAAGTCCAGCTTTGTTCCACTTATGCTCTATATGTTACACGCATTAAATAGTGCCAGAGGACAGCTCATGAATATAACATCTCCCACTGCTTTTAGCTTGTCCTTGCTCTGCAGCCTAAGGGGAGTTTTACAGTACACTTGGATGGTTAACAAATCTGAGCTTTCACAAACCCTCAGGGTACTCCCAAACTCAGCCCCCCATCACAAAACAAAAGCCTTCTCACTTATACCATAAAACCACAATTGAACATCCCTGTAGATCTTGACTGCAGTAAGATTTCACAAAGACAGAAGCAATTTCTCAGGTAATACGGTCTCAAATCACACAAGGCATTGGAAGTTGCAGCCAGCATTTGGCTCTCACCTAGAAAACTATTGTATTTTCATTATGATATAGAAGAGATTCTTCCTTCATTTTATTCTGAAGAATCCTTCAGATTCTTCTCTTCATTTTATTTGTAGTTTTGAATTTAGGGCACAGGGTTCTTGCAATAAACTCTGAAATGTGCCTATTTGCTTGTGACAGGCTGTGCTTGTGTAAGACTTTCTTCCAGCAGGGAGGCAGTAAAGCAGGGTATTGGGATAGCATAAAACATGGCCAGGTATTTGTCAGCCTGCTGCCTCTTATTCTTAGCTGCCTCTTCAAGCAATGATTTATAGTTCTACCTTCTCTCCTGTGCATCTCCTGTTTTATCCTGTTGCTTTGGCTGTCAGTCTTGGAGAGGGACAGATGCTGAACTCCTCCTGTAGGGCTGTTTGGTCAGACCAGGAGGTCTCAGTTGAAGGCCTCAGCTTGGTGGCCAAGACACTGAACAATGAATTTTCAGCTGAACCTGAAGTCTCAAGTGTACCATACTTTGGACCCAGCCTAAGGCTTTCTGAGGCCAGTGGACAGTCTTCCACTGATCAGGATAACCTGTGGATTTGGCCCAGATCCATCAACCTGCTCTATCTGAAGATGTCCCTGCTCATTGCAGGGAGCTGGCATAGAGGATTTTTCAAGGTCCCTTCCAACCCAAACTGTTCTGTGATTCTATTATGTAGCTATGTTTTCATGAGCAGATAATTACAGGTTAAGTATTCACAATTAAATGAAAACCTAATAGGGCAAATTATTCTCTGGGGTAATTCTGTTGTTTTTCAGTTGAGTTATATCAATAAATGATTTGACCCAATATTTTGCTAATAGAAGGGCTTATAAAATGCTAATTATGTTGGTCAAATTAGGGAAAACCAAACAGACTTCAGCTTTGTTTGTATGGTTAAGCAATGTAATTATGAATGCTGGAATTGACAGCTAGCCTGAATATGGAATACTGAGCTCTGACTAAAACTGTATAAGTGAACACTTTGTTGGGAGTACATACTGTACAGAAACTGGAACATGTTTTTGGACAGCATCCCTGGCTTTGCAAATCAGATGCTAAGATTCAGCAAAGATGGGTCTTGAAGGTAAGGAACTATTTAGCAGAAGAAAATCAAAATATGGGTGTTAGTCATGGGTTGCATTGCCCTGTGAATGAAGGTTCAGCTGGAATTATTTAAAATTGTTAATTTGTTAGTATATGAATGACTCTAATCTGAATAAAATTGCCTATGTTAAATGGGGAGCTGTAACTGGGATTGATTTAGTTTTGTATTGCCCCGTTTGGTCAAAACTAAATCCTGACATCACATCCTAAGACATACCTGTAGAAGAAACAGCATTTAACAGCATCTTACATAACCAGATCACATTATCTAAGTTCCTATCCCTTCTAAAACACTTTTGTCAACAGTCAGTGGAGAGCATGGCATATAATGCAGTATATATACTAACATTACATGGGTATTTAGCAAAATATTTTAAAATAAATCACTATATGCATTTCAGAGGAGTTCTCTCAATAGGGCAAAGCATAATTTTCAAACTGTCAGTGCTTGATTGCAGGTCTACATTGTGATGTTTTTGAAATTACTAGAAATACCAAGAAGGCAGTAATAGTTAGCTATATGAAGATCTAGATAGGAAATCTCAAGTGGAATGCCAAAAGTGAAAATATTTACTCTCTTGGTTCTTCTGTACTTATAAAAATGGGAACAAGAACATTTAACAGAAGCTGCACTAGATTTTGGCAACCAACTGGAGAATTGTGGTTTGTGCTGATGTATGGCTGTGCTGTAAAAATCCCTACAACACTCACCAGAATTGCTAGTGAAGATGAATTGTGTGCCTGCTCTTCTGGCTAATACCCATTAAACAGAGTAACCACATTTCTCCTTACAGATTCTGATATACCCCTCATAGGTAAGCAGTTATTATATTCACCCACCGAGCCTTCTACTCACGCGTAATACACCTTTAGCTCACTGTCAAAAATATCTCTGGATTTCAAGTGATTTATTTTTGCACAGAAGGTATTAAGAAACAAGTGGGATTCCTTTGTTTTTATTATACAGTTTTTGTTAGAAACCAGTGTGGGGGAGAGAGATTAAAATACTAACCTTTGTCTCTTTTGTGAACAACTTAAAGTTTTAGACCATCTTTCTTTCATAGCATTATTACAATAATAATAGCAGCAATAGTAATAATTAATTTTGAATTATTTCATTAGAACCTTCTCTGACAAGGCAGTGAAATCCATGACTAACAGCTGTATTACAATTATTATTAGTGTTAGCATTATTATTGTTCCTATTCTGAGTATTTCAAGGACTGTATTACCAGAAAAAGGTTGGTGGTGTTTTTTTGTTTTGTTTTGTTTTGTTTTGTTTTGTTTTGTTTTGTTTTTTAAACAGATGAAAGCAGTCGTACATATATGTATTGAGTAGCAACAAGAAACAGGCTTTTATAGTCCTGTGAAGTTTCTGGCCATGAGTCCTTGCTTACGACTGGTGACACAGTTATGGAATTAATAGTATCGCTGTCCCATTTCTGATCCCCCTGGAATGAGTCCTCCAGGTGTTAAGTTTGATATGTGGTCCTGTGTCTGGATGTAAGCTCAGCCTTTAACCTACATTGTGACCGAATCTAGGTGCCATTCCAGCTCTTGCTCAAGTTACTCACCTTTTAATCAAGTTGTCTGTGTGAAGGCTCCAGCTTCTCCATTTTGCTGTTCTCTAGCTACTTTGTAGGCAGCATTTATCCAGTGAGACAGATCATTAGAAGAAAGTATTTTAAAGCCTCAGTCAATTTACATGTTTATCAGGTTGTCCATTGTCTTATGATGCTCTGTGCAGTTAAGTCAGTTACTTCTTTTTTTGAGGGCTCAAGGCAAATAATTTTAAGAAATTAATTACTATTAGTGAACAGTTCCAAACATTTTCTGGCATTTCTCAGTGATTTTGCTTTCTCCTCCTCTCTCAGTACCCTCACTGCTTCTTACCTCAGGGCTTGGGTTCCTTTGGAGCTAGTCCAGCCCTGCTCCTTCCTGACACCTTCCTCATCTCCAGACCTCTCCCCCTTCTTCTGCAGTGCCTGTCCCTTCTGAGACCCAGCCTAGAAACCTCCACTTTCCACTTTATTCCTGACACAGCTGGGACTGAACTTAGTTCAGACAGTGGTTGAGCATTCAAAAGCTTATATTTTGTACCCAATGTCTCTGTTCCCAACCAGTTGGCCCAAGAGTGCACTGAGGTGATGGCCAAGCAGTCTGCTTACTACACCCATTTGATAGCAAAAGATTTTGGCTGCTGCTTGGTGTCTGTGGGACAATTAACTGGAAGTGTTTATTGCTCTCTGATAGTCGAACTTACCAAAGCTATAGTTTGGGCAGGAGTCAACATCCTCCTTGAACTATGCTTGCATCTACCACCAATTAGTCTGCTATCACAGCACAGATTTGACTGTTTGGCTGGGAAAATTTCAATATTATTTCATTATTGCAACTATCTGATTTAAAGAAAAGTGATAACTCACTGCTTCGTTTTTGAAAGAGTCCATTTTTAATTTTTTGGACTGGTAAACACATCAATTTTACAATTTCATTATGGACTGCAGCCCCATTACTCCATTCCACGAAGGATTGGTGCTAATTTTTTTAAGTTGTTTTAGGCTGTTTCTTAAAGTCAGCAAGAACCTGGTCCAAGTGGCATCTTTCAGTTGCCACTTAAGTCACAAGCTAAGGTACAGGAGGATAAGCTTCAGCTGATCTGGATGTTATAAGGCAATTTCCCAGCAAACTGGCACTGCAGTGCAGTGCTTAAAATCCCTTTCAGCAACAATATGAAAGTCTCAGGGGTGCCATTGCATTGCAAAAATGCTGGTAGAAGGATAAAGTTCCTTGGTGTTTTTTTCTCTCTTTGTTCCTTGCTGCTCCTGGTAGCTTGTGAAAATGAATAGGCTGGAATTGAGAGTATTGCTCCTTATTCTGTTGATACAGAGAGATTTGTGTCCTTTCTTTCCCAAATCTCTTTGAAGAAATAAGAAAGGCAGAAAAAACCCACACTTTAGTGGGCTGGCGAGATTCAAATACCAGCCACTGTTTGCCTTTCATTGGTGTTCAGCAGCCTTTGCAAGATTGTTTTGGGAGCCCCTCCAACACACAAATTTGCAATCTGCTGATACATATGCCGTGGAGTTGAAAGTGATTTTCATTTATCAAGAACCTTCCAGAGCATCCTTATGCTTCCTGCCCTGATTCAGGCTTTTGTAAGAGTTACCCCTCACATTTCATAGTCTTCAGCAGCCAAGATGAGGCATTGCTACTGCTAGATACCAAATTCATTCTACAGATGAGCTTGCTGCATGGAGATGTGAAATATTTTACTGCTTTCATAACTAGTGTCAAAAAATTACTGTAAAAAAACTTGTCCTTATATCTAACCCAGACTGAAATGTAAATTAAAGGTTATGCTACTACTCATCTACTTTCACTTCAGTGTTACTAAAACTTTGTCTTAAATGAAGTATTTCCAAACCATACCAGGGGCATGACCTCTTTAGGGTCCGGAAGACAAAAAACTCTATGGAGATTATTAAAGCCCCAGATGCTTTAAGAGTTAAAAGTTGGTCTCATTTTTTTCTCTGACAAGAAAGATAAGATGGTGTAAAGAAGTTTCTATTTCAAAACCCTCTTCCTCATCTTCACTACTCTTTCATTGCAAATGGGGTCCATCTTTGTATTTTTTTATAGAGTGTGTTAGAATCGTGGTGGTTTTGTGGTGGAGACCATACCCATTCCATTGCAGGTGGAAATCTACACAAGAAAAGGTTGTTCTTTCTCTTATTTTTCTTAGAAGAGTTGCATTCATTTGCTTTCCTGAATAAATGGTCCCAGATATGACTTAACAGTTGTACTGTATTAGTAACATGTAATTAAAGTTTTCCATTGAATGTTTTACATATGAATAAAACAATACTAACTAAGCCTTACAAAGTACTATCAAATGCATTAATACTGAACCCTAAAGTAAAGAGACATTCTAAAGTTCTGTTCCAGATCTGAGAGGTGCTGAGACAACAAATACAAGTTTATAGCTACAAGGATGAGCATCTTCTCTCATGCAAAGGGATCCTTCACAATGAAAGAAAACAGTTGCCAAAAATATGCTGAACATTTTTGAAATTCAAACAAGCAAGGAAAGTCTAAGCTTGTAAATTCTTATATTCTCCAAGTATCTCATCTACAGAAAAGATTGTGTACAAAAAGACTATTAATGGAAAGTCAAGATTTCGATGACCTGACATTGTAAAAATACACTGTATTTGTTTTATTATTATTAATTTTTACATTGTTATGAAAGTATCCTTTGCAGTAAATTTGTTGTAAAGAAACATTTTCATACAAAAAGGTGGCTATCCAGCATTCCCATCTGCAGCAGTGTTGCAAGCTCAAGGGATCTCAGTTGTGAGCAATAAAAATGTGCCTTAAAATTTCCAAGATGCTTACTAGCTCTGTTTCTAGGCTTTTCATCAATAAATCAACTGAAGTGTAAGCTGGTTACTTGAACAAATGAGAAGGTAATGACTCAGTTTCACTGTATTCCTAACAAAAAGATTATTTTTTCAACAATTAGCAGTTTAGAACCAATTTGTTTCTCACACCAGCATAGTACTTATTTCCAGTTTGGATAACCTTTGCTACCTGATACTTCTTTAGTCCTTAGTAGATACATATGCATATACAGACACAGTGCTCCATAAACAGAATTGGAAAAGTATTTTCTGCCTTCCCTATTAGCAGTGAGGGCCCCTTTCAGCCCCTTTGTTACTGCAAGTTATCAAATGGACAGAAAACTTTACTTCACAAAGGCAAACATCACTGTTCCCTATTTATACTTGTCCTTTCCAACACACATTATCAAAACCACCCCCAAAGACCCTTTGATTTGTAGTTACACTTCTGCTTGAGCCAAAGTCCAAAATAATGCCCAAACTACTCTTATTTGAAACAAGGCCCCACACAGCCATGGAAAAAAATGAGCTTAAAAATATCAGTAATCTTTACATTAAATCTGATGGTGGTAAAACCCTGTTTAAGGATGAGATCCTGTATTTTCAACTTCAAAATTTGTCATGCTTTGTGTTTCAAAGAATAGTAAGCAATTAAGTAATGTATTAGCTTAAAGTTATACAAAAACATCAAATTGGTGCATGTTTTAGTGTTCAGTTCTTAGATGCATTGGTTGCAGTTGAGTTACTACATTCTTTGTCTTCAAAGAAAACTTTAAACAAATGAACCTCTAAATTTACATCTACATTTTCCTGAATCAGAAGGGGGTTTAGTATCAAGCAAAGGATATACACAGGACTGAATGATCTCCTTGATTCATAGGTTTGTACAAAAGCTTTGATACAACAACTCTGTGGAGGCATTCACTGAAATCTTGGCAGGTTGAAGGAATAAGAAAGTTCAGGATGAAGAACTGGCCATGCACATGTCTATGAGAAATCATTCTTTAAAATCTTGTTGAATTTTTCTAGATTTTGACCCAAATACTAGTAACTTAAAGTCAAGGTAAAACTGACTGGATTCTCCATTACAGGAAGGAACTGTGTGTGATTCAGATAACATAAATTAGCACATTCAGTTTAAGGCACCTTTACCAATGAAGCACGGAGAGACTTCAGGGAAACATCTGTGAAAGACGTGCGCACTCCTATCCCCAGTACTGCAGTGCCTCCTTTTTGGTCCTGTCTCCCAAAAGTAGAGTCTCCAGTCCTGAGAAGAAGGCCACAGAAACTTTAAATATATACCTGGGGCGAGAGAATAGCATTTCAGAACAGGATGCTAAGTAGCATGGTGAACCAAACAGCTCTTCAAGTACCTCAGTGTGAAGCCATGTAGAACTAGCCAAAGGGGATGCTCACTGTCCTAAATAGATGTGACCTACATTTTAGACCTTTGCAAGATTTAGACACATATGGCAGGGACCTCCCTTTGCTCTGAATTTGAAAATATTAACTTCTCATATGGTATGATTACACCTTTGCTCTCTTTATTTTATTCTGAAGCAAAACCATCATCATGCTGTGTTATTTGGTCCCATTCTGAATACTGAAGCATTCACAAAAGGCATCATCTTGTCTTTATTTTCCCCTCATGCCTGAAACTGGTGATTGGTCTCGGCTACTTCCTGTGCTGAGGGTCAGGAGGAGTTGGAAACCCTACAAAATAAATCCAGTTTAAGTAAACTAACCCAGTTAATGCAATCCTATCAAAATAAACCCAGTTTATAATTTAAAGTGATAAATAATGATATAAACAATAATATAAAAAGAGCATTTAAAAATTTAGCAGGGAATTACTAGTTTTGCTAACATTGCTCCTCATGCTCCAAGCATGTCCAGTGGTGGGACAGAGGTAAAAGAAAAAGCTTCCACAGGTGGGAGACATTCCTGCCAGTACATGGAGCGCAGGAAAAGCTTTTACTGTCCTGCACCCCCCTTTCTGAGGGAGGCTGCAGAAAAAGCAGGGCTGGCTGTGGTTTGAATTCCAGCTGCCTAGGGCTGGGTTTTCTCACTCCTTTGCATAGAAGCAGTCTGAGCAGAGTGTGAAATGCTGCCTGTGGGACCAGAGGAGGGATGAGATGCTGCAACCAAGGGGCAGCCAGGTGCTAAATGAGTCTCTGATGTCCTCTCTACCGCCCTTTCAGCCCCACTTTCTCTACACTTAGGTGCATTTTCTGCAGTGATTTGACCTAAAATCTGGTATTTCAGCCCAGCAGAGAAGTCATGCAGGACCTGGGGGTGTTTAGATGAGGGGCTGATGAGGGGCTGGTTGCTGCCACCTGACAGAGGGGTTACACCTACCCCTGTTCTCAAGTCCACAGGTCTCTGCATTTGGTGTTGCAAATGTGGGACAGGCTGTGCTCACCTCACTTGTGGATTGTCCTCCAGTTTCAAAGCTGTAGTTTCTGTACTTCTGAGCTCACCTTGGGCTTCTTTCCCCAGTGCTGGTAGACATGGGTCTGTGGGCAGCACAGTTGGTTAATGCTACTTTTATGATTTTCTACCCTTTGGGGTAGAATATTGCTATTAGGCATGAGATCCTTTGATATGTGTGTTTGGTTTTTGTCACTTTGAGGCAAAATTGTGAGAAAGCTGAATTGTTAGTTTATCCTTTAATCCTGGTAGCTCAGGTAAGCTGGTGCCTTTTCTCTGTGAACCAACAGAGCGAAGCAGTGGGGAAATACACATTGATCAAGAATGTAGACCACCCTGGATAGATTAAAGTGGTGTTGAATTCTCCAACATCATACAAACTGAGCTGGTATCTACAGAGTTTATTAGGCTGAGAGAAGATCAGCTGCAATTCAGTGTTGAGTGCTGACAGGTGAATCAAATTAACATTTAATTTCTAAAGGGTATGGAAAAGAATATTTTACTGGTTTCCAAATAGGAATTAACTTGTTTTGATTTGATTTTGCTAAAGTAAAAGAGCGCTACTTCTACTGTAAATCAAACCAAAGAGCTTGGCTGGGATTTAAATGCCTACATATCTAACATGAGTGGTTTTGGCTGTCTCTACACTGTTGTGTGCTGCTCTTAAGAGTAGAACAAGTAGAACAAGGCTTAAGAGTAGAACAAGAACAAGGATGTTGCACATCCAGAGTTCCTTCCTGCAGGAGACTGAAACCTGCTCTGGCACAGTATTTTGGGAGGAATGAATGTAAATGCACATTTATTGTAAGATTATATATATAAATATATATATATATGTATATAATACACCCCAATCCCTCAGGGTGCCCTTACCTCAAGAGTGCCTCGTTCCTGATCTTCAGTGGTTATATTTGCTTGGGGTTGTGTGGTTGAGAAGACAACTCAGTCTACTTTCTTGCATGAGTTTCTGAGTTTTTCTGTATGTTCTTAAAGGGTGTTCAGCTAATACTTGACCATCATGCAGACCTTACGGTACTGACCCTCCTGCCAGCACTGGGAGCTGAGGGAATGCCATCCCAGCAAAATCAAAGCAGAGAAGACTGAGGTGGGCTTCAGGTTTGCTAAGATACTGATGACAATTCAGTACTGGTGCACCCTGAGTTTAGCAGTGCACTGCGTTTGGAGCATTTTGAGGTGCTCCCAATAAATGGAAGTACAGATTCACAAGGCAGCTCTGTCCTTTGGGTAGCTCTGTCTACAAAGGATACATGTAAACAGGTAAATCTTCTGAGAACTTTAGGCAGGAGACAGATCTACAAATCCCAAAAGGTTTTGAAGAGTTTCCATCTGTTCTTGTAGTGAAGTATTTACAGGGAGAATTAATTATCTGGAACCCACATTTTGCCACTACCAAGTGGAATTTCCTAATGAATCTCAGGGGTTCAAGGATTAGTGCTTCAATCCCCAAATTAAAATAAATTCCTTCACACTGTTTTCTTAAAAGTTCTTGAATTCCAGAAAATTAAAAAAAAATAAAATAAAACAAAAAAACCCTAAAATAATACAACTCAGCCATTTCCATAATCTTCAACTGTTTGATCTGATGTGGTGGCTTGTGTGGCATCTACCCTTAGGTATCTCAAATTTATTTGGACATGGTTTAGGAAGCCTAACTGCTGGATATTGGATGTTACTGATTTGGACTGGGTGGACTATGACTTGGAGTAGAAGTACTGCATTGCTTCTCACTGTGGAATAAAGCCAACATGTGAATTCCTTGAATGCTGTACAAATAACTGCAGCTTATTTCACAGCTGCCTGTGTGATGTAAGGCCTTGCCGTGTCCATGGGTCAGTTCTAGACACATATGGGGTCAGCTCTATGGGTCTGATGCATTTCAGATGTTTCAGGTACACTAATGTACCATACATGTAGTTTTATCATGTGGATTTCTGTTTAAGAATTCCCAAACAGAAGTTAAACATCCTTCCCAAAAGATGCGCCTTTATCCTTTCTTTCTTTATTTTTATTTCTAGGGTTGTGTAGAGGATTCAGCATAGATATATGTTGCATTTTTCTACTTGACTTCTGATTTCCTGTATTGCCATGCTGGTTACCCTATATTGCTGTGCTGACTTTCCCAAACAAGCTCAGTCTCTATTTAGTCTATTTCCATATCTGTCTTTTCAGTAAAGAATGTCCATCCTACCTGGTGAATAAATGACTAGATGATTTAATTATATAGTCTCTTTTTCCTCCATTTTACATGTAAAGAGAAAAAGGACTAAAAATAAACATTCTCAGTCTATGATGGCGACGTCAAATATGTGAAAAGGCTTTTCCATAGTATAGTTGTTAGCATGCTGCATGTGTCCCTGTATTCCTTTTTACAAGCAGTATTTCTATGCTTAATTAAATTAAAAGCCATGGTTTTATTAAATTAAAAACTTACTGGAACCATGGTTTTATTTTTGTTTTATGTGCATACTGCAAGAACTTAAAACCTGTTTCCCTCTTTCTATTTTTTTTTTTTTTTTG
>VXBR01001458.1:958955-988339 GCA_013400215.1 Cisticola juncidis
ACCTGTCCTTCTGTAACCCCGGACCCCGCCCTGCCCCACCCCGGTTGGAGGAGAATCGGGAAAGGAAAAGGTAAATGCCGGAGTCTAAGCTAAGAACAGTTTAATATTTGAAGTAAAATAAAATATAATGATTATACGGGTCATACTAATGATAATAGTAACAAAAATAATAATAACGATAATAATGATAATGATTGTAATGAAAACCAAAGAGTGGAGTAAAGCCCAAGAGAAAGAAGTGATTCCCGGTGCAGTTCCTCATCACCCACTGACCCACGCCCACCCTGGCGCAGGCATCGGCAGCTCCCAGTTACCGCCCTCCCACTGATCGATCTCCTGAGGGTTGTGTTGCATGCCCTGGAATGTCGCCTTGCCTGGTTCGGGTCAGCTCGTCTGGCTGAGCTTCCTCCTGGCTCCTTGTGCACCTGCTCACTGGCAAAGCACGGGCCACTGGAAAGGCCTTGACTTAGGGTAAGCACTGTTAGCAATAACTAAAATGTAAGTTAATGACATTCACGTTATTCTCAAAACACAGCACTGTACCAGCAACTAGAAAGAAAATTATTCCAGCCAAAACCAGGACATCCTAGTAGGAATTTTTTTACCAAGGGATGGGTAGGGGGGAAAGGGAGGTGTGTGTTTACTTATCTATGTTTCTTTGAGGCTTTGAAATTTTTTTAATAGAATGAACATTTCTACAAAATTATAGTAATTTTCTATGGTAAGGTTTTTTTTGGTTTTTTGTTTTTGGTTTTTTTTGTTTTTGTTTTTGTTCTCCCTGAACTCACATTTCAAGAATGAGCCATTTTGAGCCCTAAGTCCCTTTTAGGTGTTCATCTGCTGTTGGTATTTGATTTACTTTTATTACCTTGAAAGAATCAATATGTTACTGTAATTCAGAAAATGCTTCAACTGAACTAGGTGTAAGGTGCTTTTTTTTTCCTTCTTAGTAATTAATTAATGGTGTAGGAAGTTTGTAAGTAGGAAAGCAGTACCCGAAGTACAATTTTGGATTATGATATCTGATGATGAAGTGGATTATAAACTACATTAGCTGCAAATTTAAATATCGTACATAGTGCATACAGTAGATCTTGTGCAGCTCTATATTTTCCATTTTCTTTGTGTGTCATTTTTTGTTCATCAATATTTGTGTAGTCTCTGTTTATGAACATGTAAGTATGTCTAAAAATGTGGAAGAGCATAATTTTCAAATCCTGTTTAAGCCATCTACTTTCTAGGTGTTGACTTTGTTTCCTGATTGCACATAATAATCACACAATAGTGAAAAATTAAGAGCAAAAGTAAAAATCTGATGCATGCAGTAAAAAATGCAGTTTAAATTATTTAGCACATATACTTTTAGGATACATTTTGATACCAGAAGTGTTCCTGGAGGAATTAAGGTGGCAAAACAGGAATGTCATGGAAAGAAACTGGAATATACCAAAGGAAATTAATCCAAGCCCTTATTTTCTAGATACATGCTCCAGATTGGGTAAAGTTTATTGTTTTTTTTATACTGTAGATTTGCTAACTTAGAAATATGACATTAGTATTAGTTTCAATGACTCTCAGTTCCTGGTCTGCTTTGTTAGTAAACTGTTGCTATTAGCATGAGTGAGCTACTTCCCCTTGCAGTGATTTAAAAAATTAAATTACCAGATCAGAATTTAATTTATTTACAGCTTTGCATTCACAGGCTGAGCCTGAGATGTAAATGCATCTTTCTTCCTTATAAGGAGGAAGATACACATTATCCCATGCAAAGTAATCCAGTAAAAAATACATTATGAATGATTCATAAAGACCATGACCTTTTCCAAGACCAGTCATTTAAATATACTCATTTGAATATAAGGTAGCTGTAATCTTGAAAGGTATCTTCTTTATTCCGTTGGGGTTTTTTCTGATTTTTTTTTGTAGCCACTCTTGCTGACCTGGATAAAAATATTAGTATTTTCAATGTTCTTTTCTTAGATGTCTAAGCACGTAACTGCCAGATGCTCTGGTTTCTCTGGAGCAGACTAACTGCAAACATGCAATGACCTCCTCAAAAGTCACACTTTGAGTTCACTGTTTGTGAATATGTGGCCCCAGTGTACAGAAGCCTTTGAATGGTATTTTGTACTGTTTTGTCTTTCAACTTGTAATTATTTTCAGCATCACATACTTTACAGCTATAGATCTAGTAACTTACTTGACAAAATATCTAGCACCTGATATGAATGCATGCAGTTATCCTGATGCCCAGAACTCACTGCTAACTACAATAGCCACACAAAGTAAGAAGCCTGTGTGTTTGGAGGCTCAGGGTCCTGTCTGTGCTTTGGGAGGGCTTAAGCAACTCAAAGGTCTTCCGTCCTTACCATGCTCCAAAACCATTTAAGAACCCAAACCAGTGGTTCTGAACATTCTGTGTGTGTCACTATGTATCACAGCAGAGCAAACTTTGGGGAATCTCCCCATGGATAGTATCACCTTTGCTAGGATACTCCTAAGGTTGAGGAAAGAAAATTGATGTGGGGGAAGAGGGGGTTATAAACTGATGTAGGAATAACTCCAGCCTCAGAAATAATTGAAAAAAAAAAATGAAACCCAGGAAAATTTAGTAATGTTGTGTTTCTTTAGAAAGAAAAGCAGAAAGTAAAACTGGGGACAGGGCCAGTGCATTGTATTTGCTTTTGACAAACGTGATATGGAACCTTTGTATTGCGATCAGATAAATTTACTTTGCAAGAGTAAATTTTTGCTGCAGGGGAAGAGTGTGCACATAACAGATTTAGTGGAATATGTGTTTTCTATTTAAATATATAAATTAGAACTGAGTGCAAAGTGCTGTTTGCACATCAATAATTGCCTTGTGTCCGACTGCCAGCCAGGCTTGACTGCTCAGCAAACACCAAAGAGGAGCTGATTCCTGTCTTCATATCTGCTCTTTGTCCTTGACTGCTGCATGCAGTTTTGGCTTGCAAAACATGTTTTTGCTGCAGAGTTACTGACACAAACCATCCTGAGATAAAGTCACTGTAGGGAAAAACCACTATGAGTTTTTCTCAAAAACTGAAGTACCTTGAGGATAAATGACATCTCTGGTGTGGTTGATCTCACATAGTTTATGACATGATGCAGCTAAAGTGCTTTTCCTTCATCATAGCTTCATGTTATACAGCTTATATGTTAGTTACCTTCCAGGGTCATGTTATAGCTTTTTCTGAGCAGAGGAGTAAAAGCTTACAGCAAAGCTCCACAAGAGTTGATAACTCCACTGTCATTTGAAGTGGAGCATGGATATGTTGGATATCATTTTGGTTAGGCAGTTGGACTCTGACAGTCTAAATTTCAGGCAGAAGCAAGTTGTTCCAGGACTATGGATGTGGATGTTATTTATCCTCATGGCAAATACAAGGAACCTTTTCTCTTTAGTCTGCATGCCATAAACTTCAATGACAGATCCCTGTAGTTACTTCTGTTGTACTCTAATCCAGTCACACAGAAATTCGCCACAGATCCGAACTATAGAGAGGACTAAACCCATTAGTCACCCATTCCTTTAAAAATAATAAATAGCAATCAAGCTTGGAGTTGGTCAAATAAAGGCTGCAGCTAAGAAATCATTGATAAAAACCAAGCAGATATTTTTATTTTTCTTAAGCTGGTTTGAAAAAAAAGCAGAAGTGGGCAAACCACAGCTAAGAGAAAGAAGGATAGAGAAAGACCTGGAATAACTTCTGAAGGGTTACATAGCCTGTAATGGATGAGGCTGGGAAGGAAAGAGCTGAGAGAGATCTAAAAGCCACAAGTAAAAGGAAAAAGGTGAGCAAGGAAACCTCCTACTCCTCATGTTGAAACAAGGAAACAAGGGAGCATCAGCTCCAACTTGCAGCTGGCAGGTTGGAGTGGTGCAAGGTGAGGGCTCTGCCAATGGTGAATAGATAAGTTGCAATACCCCGTGCTTCAGGATTCTTTGGGTGCTAGGCAGGACTTTTAAAGTATTCTGGTGGGTGAATTCAAGGTCGGGTTAACACAAGGGCTGCTAAAGACTAATAGCTCACCCCAGCTGCTGATGTGTTCTGGCCACTCTAAAGATGTGAGGGTGTCTGTAACATCTCCCCAGGGCTGGTGCAGGATATGTGGTGGTACTGTACATGTCAGCCAAGGGAGCTGGAGGGGTGTCTTTGGGCACCTGGCATTGGGAACCTGAGGGTCATGGACACCCTCAGCAAGGCATGAGCCAAGTACCAGGGCGTGAGCAGCTCTAATGACATGTGACAGGTGATCCTAGCCAGTGTCCTGCTCAGTGTACAGGTGAAATGCTTGTGTTGCTGCAGCAACATGGGATATGGGTAGTGGAGGAGAACATAAATGGCCTTAAAATGAGGCAAGAGCTGCCTTATGATACATACCAAGCAAAGCTGTTCAGTTTTGTGTCTGAGCACTAAACTAGGAGAAACTGCAGGTTTTGGTTTCCAAAATATCTGTTGGGTTGCCAGGATGTGTCAAATCTTTGAAACATTTTACTTAGGATTCAGTAGCTTTGTAGGCTTGGGGCAGATTGTTTCCATTTTTCACGGTAATTCCAGCCCAATTCTGGGCCTGTTCTAGGAGCTGTTACTGGTGGGTGCAGTCAGCTCTGCTGGTGTGCAGCTCACCCTGCCCAGAGCCCTTGGCTTTGCTGGTCCTCAGGAGCAGCTTCAGGGCACCACAGGAGAATGGAAACCCCATTCTTTAAGCAGTGAGCATGAGGCAAACCAGCACAAGGACCTGCCCTCTCTTCCAGCACTGCAGGACACACAGTGAGGGGGTGGGAATGACCTAGAGGCAAGAGACAGTGGCTATGGTAGAGACAGTGGCTCTGGTAGAGACAGTGACTCTGGTAGAGACAGTGGCTCTGGTCCTCTGCAGCCTGCTGAAAACCTTGCCTGTGTTTCATGTTCAGCAGCTGAGGTAAATGTAGTCAAGTCGTGTGAACTGATCCTGGGGCTGTCCTTCCATCAGGGACAGAAGCCAAACTTGCTCTCTAAACACCAGCCCTTCCTTGTGAGCCCATATGCCAGGAAGTTGGCCCTAATTTACTCTCAGATTTTAACATGCAGCACTTTGGCTTGCACAAATGTTCCCAGAGCTGCAGGAGGACTTTGCTGTGTTCTTGCTATTCGCTCTCTTTCTGCTGGGTGTGTGGAGGAGAGCATGGATATATTCCATGCCATTGCCCTGCTTCAGCCATTGCCCTGTGCCCTGGAAGAGTAGAAATGCCCTGGAAGAGTAGAAGTTATGGATGGATGGCACAAAAGAGCCGAGAGGTAATGCTGCTTCAGACTTGCCTTGCTATTACTTACCTGTTGCAGTCATCATGTTTTGTCTTTATCATGGCCAAATCAGAACTTTCCTTCGCAAAATTAGGAATGCATCTGTCTTTGATGGTTTGCTACAGCTAGTCTTACTCCTTCCGAGCCTCAAATCTTCTCTTACAGTTATTACTCTGTATTTACTGGGGATTTTGTGAGGTGTTCTCAGAGGGCTGCAGGGACTGTGAACTGCCTTGGAGAGCCACGCATTTTGACTGTGGCAGCCCTTTATAAACCAAAGCTCATCACAGGCTGTAACTAGAGCCCACCAGTTATACAATAACTGTATGAGCCCACTTACACTGGTACTGTTTTAATGCAGTGGAAATAGAGTGAAATGAGCAACTCCAGTGGTAGAGGAGTTGAACTGAATTTCTGTTGATTCTGACTGATGCTTTATAAAGCAGTACATCAGTTGGATAATGACCCTGCTTTACAGTCTGTGTAATGCTCCAAAGTTTTTATAAACTGTCTTGTTATAATCTTATAGCTTTTTTACAAGTAGCCACTCCCGTATACTATGCCAAACCACTGTGTAGATGACAGACAGGATCTTAAACAGATACCAATACAAAATGCCTGAAAAAAACAGATTTCAAATGTCTGTTTCTTTTGAAACACTTAAAATAAGTACAGCCTTCTAAATACATATATATATATATATGTATATATATATTCATCAATGTTTAATAGAAAAGTGACTTGCTGATTTTGTCATAAATGCTCAGGTTGTACCCTGTACTCAAATAATATAAACTAACTCAAATGTTGTGGTTCCTGGTTGCTTGCTTAACAGAATTAGATGGCATTTTTTAAGAGATAGAATCATAGAATTGTTTTAAGACCTTTAAGATTATTGAGTTCAACCATTAACCTAACACTGCCAAGTCCATCCCTAAACTGTGTCCCTAGAGTCTATCTTTGCCTCATTAAATTCTACCTAAGTTGTCTGAAGTTTTTAGGATTTAGGGTAATTTTGTTAGTCCAAATAGCTACTGCTACTAGACTTTGTAAATGTATATATATGTATAAATGTATGTATCCTCTTACTAAGGTACCTGTTGCAGAATTTACCACTATTTCTTATGTGTGTAAGCTGTCTTTCCCCACCTATTATCCAGTCAGTGAATGTGTGCTATCATGTGGATTATGTGCTATTCTCTTAAGCTTCAAATAAGAAAATTAGTTCTGAGTGGGATTTTCCATTGTAGATTTAACCTAGCGTATGAATTTAAATATCTCATAGCTTGCTTTTTTTTCTGAGCTATGTTTGCTATATATGCTGAAAGATTTGTAAAATACAGTTTGGTTGCTATTAGTTCCACTTTGTCTTCCTTGATAGAGTACTGTGTTACACTACACTAGAAATGCTAGCTAGCTCGTGTGCAGACCAAAGCACAGCAGATGATAAGACTAGGCTATTTCATCAGAGCCTAGATGAAATCAAACAAGGAATGTACTTATTCTGAGCCCTGAATTAACAAAAACTCTCATGGGCATTTAAAAACCCCTCCAACAATGATACAAAACCCCCATCTCACTGAGCAAGTCTCATGGGAGTCAGAAGGCCCTGGTTCCTTCATTCGTTTGCTAAAGGGACACAGCCTTGTGCTAATACAGATATCTCACTAGGGAAAGGAGAAAAACTGCTGTGTCATTTTGATTCCTGGGGTTGTTTGGTTCAATTTCTGCACTACCCTCTTCCTTCTCCTGTTTGTACTGTGAGCAGGAAACTCCACAAAACATGCTCCAGCTGTGCTCTTCAAAGACACTTCCTTTCTATTAAAGCTCAAATTGGTCTGTACCTCAAGGACATGTGATAGAAGTAGGAAGTTATTTTGCAGCAGCTGTGATCTCCTGCCTAAATCCTAGAATTTACAAGATATACAATTATTTATCTGTAGGGTTCATTCTGTGAAACGGCTTTCCCACTAGTACTGTGCACAAAGCAAGCATGCAGGAGAGCAGCCCCAATTTCTAGCAATAAAATAACAGCAGCATTACCAGCTAAATATAGAGGTATTCAGTTCTCTCTCCTGTTGAAAGTGGCTCAGAATTCTGCTTTCCAGTTTACCAGAAACTGGTCTGAGTGTCTTAGTTCGTTCTTGTTGGTGAAGTCCTTTGAGGTTTCTCTTTTTGCAAAAGTAATTAAATCTTAATGGGGCAAGATTAAAAAAAAAGCTAAAGCTGGTTGTTGGGGGTATTTCTCTGAGGAAGGGACTGCCTGTGTTCTGAGTGCTTAGTGCTCCATACTCACTGAAATAGTTATATATGCAAGACAAGAAGAATTAATTTTTGCTATCTCAAATTTGTCTTTCTCTGGTAAAAAAAATACCCAAAAAGCCCCAACAATTGTCCATTGAAGATAGAAGAGCTGTAGCAAGAGGGATCAAGAAGTTAATGAGCATTCACCTCAGTGATAGATGCTAGTTGCTTGACTCTAGTGTGCTGTGGAAACAACTTAAAACCCATTTCCTTACTTCCTGTCAGTCTCTGAAATGTTTCAGTGTATTTTGTGAGAAAGAGGAAAGACAGCCACATACAGAAGGAAATTCCATCTGGGCAGGTCCAGGAGATTGAAAGTGAGTGCCCAAGGAAACTGGGCTTCAGGGCACATTGCTCATGTAATCATTTCCATAGCCAAGGCTGTGCCCTTGCTCACTGCAACAGGATTCTCATTTTATGCAACTGTTTTCATGAGAAGATGCATTCTTATGTCCCTACTGGAGTTACAGTGGGTGGTCAGAGGAGAAAGAGAAGAGTGTTGAATCTAGCAGCTCCTGGGCCCATAAATGTGTTCCATTTTGCCTCCTTATCTGTCAGTGAAACATAGAGCACTCAGTGGATGGTGACTATATAATATCCTGGTTATGCAAAATATGGAGTTGCTTATTAGGGAAATTATTCTCAACGTATGCTTGATCCATGTTCGCTGAGGGACATTAGAGCAGAGAGGCAGCAAGCATGACACAAGCATGGTGGAGCTCTGAAAGGAATCTGGAAGCCAAACCAGGGAGGAAAGAAGAGAAAACATCTCTTGTTATCCACAGGGCTGACAGCAAGTGGCTGGGCTTGAGCACATCGACCTTGTGGTAGTACCTTTCTAATGTCTATGATCAAAGCTGTAAACAATAATAATCTGGCTCTTCAACTTGGACCATGGCATTTCAGTCCAGACTTCATGAGAAGCTGCGTGTTTTTTTTGAATATCATTCTCTGCCAGATTCTTTTGCATTAATCACCTATTTTGCATCTTGCAGGGGTTGCTGGGAACGTCTCTTCTCATCAGATACTCCCACATCAAGTAGACTTGAGAGTACCGGCATTCCATACTTTTTGTTGCAATTAATGCTCTTCTAATCATTGCCTTACTTTGTACATATTTTCCCCATAAAATACCATCACTGAGGATCTTCTGAAAAATAGTAATTCTTTAGGAATTCAGATTTACTTTTAATAAAGCACAGTTCACAGAGGTGATTTGATCTCTCATTCCTCGCTAAGATTTCACATTTTGGTCTGTGTATACACCACTCAGCTGTTCTGTCAATAGACTAAGTGATTGTTTGTTTTTCCTTTTTTTTTTTTTTTTTTTTTTCTTTTCTGATAACAAATCCTTTTAAAAGTAAAACTCTGGACACACTGAATGAAAGGTACTAACTGTACCTTTCATTGTCCATGCTCTCAAAGCAAAGTTTTGTCCGGTTAGGAACTTACCCATTAGTGCTCCACACGTTACCTTCTGTCCTGCTGCATGGAGCTCACTGTCCCACTGGTGTGCCAATGTCCTTCCATTCCTCTAAAGACATGTCACAAGAATGACTTAATGGACATTGATCTGTTTAAAGGGAATGAATGAAATGTTTTATAGGCTGGCTACTGTCTTGTTAGTGAGAACATTCTTGAAACGCAACACGATGACAGCTCAGATAGCTTAAGAAAAAACTCAAATTCAACTGCTTGAAATGCTTCAAGCATTCAAAAAAAAAACCCCAAAAAACAACAAAACAAAATGTGGAGTTTCTGAAAGAATATTTTTGGAAATGGAAATGAACTTTTCCCTTTGAAAATGAGCTAAGCATTGTAAATTGCAAATTTTCCAGCAAATTCTGCTGTACTTTTGTGAGTTCTGCTGAAACTTGGCAAATGAAGATAATCTGAAATGTGATATATTATTTTTAGCTTTTACAAAAATAGATTGCTTGAAATTTAGGATGCCATGTTAATAAAATAGTCTTTAACTTTACAGAAACACTTTATTGGAATGCAGAAAAAAGAGTTATTTCCTTATTTTGTTTAATAATGGATATAAATTAAGAAACTGATTAAAATGTGGTTAATGTGGCCACAGTTCGGGAGTTTTTGAGGAACAAAGCCTTTTTTTCACTTATTTAAAAACCAACATAAAATATAGAAGGGTACTGTAAACAGAAGTGCTCTGAGGTAATGAATTAAATCAAACTAGTCTTAATTTGCTCCTTTATTTTAATTATATTTCAAAATTCATATTCTACTTCAAGCAGAGATGGTCTTTACAATTTTATACTCTCTGAGAATGCAGGAAAACCCATAAATTGGAATTTGTACAGTGAGCTGTCAGTAAAATTTAGCTTTGTTCAGAAATCTGAAATAAGAATTATGCTATATGTGAGTCACATTAAGGCCTCTGTGGAGAATGAGATTGTACAACTCTGAGATAATACATAATTGATTTTATCTTGGAAGTATATGCTATTGCTATTGCTTTGTATCAGATGAATGAATCTGACAGACAAAATACTGCATTTAAAACACAAAAGACAAATCATTATCCTTTGATTTCCTCCCTATCCTTATGATACAATCTGAGTTCTTTCTCCTTATTTTCTCCTACTAGAGCTCAAGTTATGTTGCCTCATTTTCTTCCATTGAATTTATGGTTATTTAGGAGATGTAGTAGCAATTGTATTGCCATCAGCACTTCACCTTGAGAAACCCATCTGGAAGAGTGCGTGTTCTGCATCAATTTCTTGGATCTCTTAGAATAATATTTATGCTAATTATGATTGTACTCAGAAGAAAATGGCACAATGGTAATAAAGGTGGGCATTCCCTGTTGAGGAGACGTGCATAGGAGCAGCATGGGCAGAGCAACCTTGACTGTTCAGGACACTCCCTGTTTCTCCAGCCCACCTCTCCCTTTTTATGAAGTGGCTGAGTTGTCTTGGCAAAAGGCAGACAGCTCTCCATGAAAGCTGTGAGCCTGCCTTGGGTGATGGAAATCTTCCAAGCTTTTCCAGGTTATCAGTTCTGAGTAAGTAACATCCCTCAAAAAAAAGTTACGGAGAAAATAGCTGAGGTGGCTTCTGAACCACTAGTGTGAATCCTGGAGAGCTAAGAGGACTTCAGAAACTTAAAAAAATGCTGTAATATAGTTCAAATGTCAAGGGTAGAAAATGGGACCTAGAACACATACACATCCCCCTCTTACATGAATCTGGATTCCATTGTCATACTGGAAGAGTTACCCTGGAAGACTCAACAGAAAGGATAGGTTAACAAACATAAATAATGCCAGTCAATATGGTTTGACAGCAAGGAAGACTTGTCAAATAAATCTGTTATGTTTCTTTGACAGGACTATAGATTGGTTGATGGAAACAACTGTGTGGATACAGATGCAATTTCATTTCTCTGAAGTATTTGGCTTGGTATCGCAGGGTATTTTGATTAAAACCTACAACTGTGTTAGGAGGAATAAACAACTCATTTTCAGGTTTGACTCTGTCTTTTCCTGGGGGGGATCTGCAGAGACTGGTTATTGACTGAAAGCGCCTCAGTACTTTGGCAGTGTCTGAATGAAAACATGGCTAGTAAAGCATGCAGAAGGCACATAAATGCTACAAAATTATGTGGATTCTGCTCTAAATAGTTTCTGTTCATTATTTTGCTTTGTTAATTCAAGTACAATATAAAGAATTGAGAATGATAATTGAAGGCATATGGGCTAGGACTATAAGGCAGAAGGTGAGATGAAGCTTTGTCCCTGATGGCAAGGTGGCAGTCCGAGTGCTGCAGGGTGCTGGTGGCATTCCCAGCAGACACAGAGGTGCTGTAGGGGCGCCCTGGTGGCGACCCACAGCAGCAGAGGCACAGAGCTCTGTGAAGGGCATGCCAGCAGGGATGTCTGTTCCTGGGGAACGGAAGGTAGGGAGCTCCTAGGACTACTGAACACAAATCTAGAGCAGAGTAAAAGGCTTGGACAGGAGCATGCTTTGCTATCTTGCAGGCAAAAACACAGCAAGAACCTATGGCTGAAAATTAAGTTAAATTAACATGAGTTTTGGTGAGGGACTTGGAGATTTAGCCTCAGCTCTCTATATAGAGCTTGAAATATGAACCTCAACCTAGGTAGAAGTGGATGATACAGCAGAATGAAGCAGATAATAAGCCTCAGGTCAGCCACCACATTTGCTACTCCTTGCTTCCAACCTCACAGAACCTGTGACTTTTACAGCAATTACAGGGTTTTCTTTCCAAATGTATGTTTGACCTCTTCAAACATATCTTTTCAGGTGAGGTGTATGGCATTTCTCAGAGTGACAGTGCTATTACTGTGCCTTTCAACTTACGGAGAATTTTAAAATAGAAGTAAACTGAGCCACTTGTCTTAAGATAATAGGAAGTCCAGTCCAAAGCCCCTTGAAATCACTGGTAATTGATTTCTATTTTACAGAAGAATCCAGCAAAATATGGAACAGACTATGCTCAAGTCTACTGGCTAAAACAAGATGTATCCCATTATATGCATTTGAGATGCAGTATGTGAAAGCATACTGTAAATCTCTAGTAGCACACTTTCAAATGTAAATATTCATATGAATAGATTTTAAAACACCAATGATACTTGACAGTGAAGGCTGAGAACAAAATTTTTAAAAAATCTGCATTCACACATTTATGCGTAGGCTAGATAAATGTGTGTAAATATATTTATAAATATTATAATAAAAATCTTTCATGCCTATTATCAAGTAATATAAAAGAAGCACAATGCAGAACTGACTGGTGGGCAACTGTAGTATTTAAACCAGCAGAAATAAACAATTTTTTTTCAAAATTCAGAATATATAGAAGTCCTAGATGAGGTGTATATTTGGAAAATAGAGTCAAGCTAACTGTGGTGCAATAATTTTCAGTTTTTTTGAGCTGCAGAGTACACTGCTGTGGATCCCGCGTAGTCAGCCTTTGCAGTCAATGGAGAGAAGAGGCTTTCAGAGATGGCTCATCTGTCTGCCATAGAAACCCATCTGGATGTCTCTCTCAGGGTGCCTGCTTCTCTCTGTTGCCTACAGAGAGCATGCATATGAGTCATGTGAGTCACATCTACTATACGTACAGCACCTTCATGGCTGTGGTGGTTTGGCTTTTTGGTACTCCCAGCCTCTCTGCAGCTCTCTGTGGCTTTGGGGGTCCCTGCTGTGTGGCCCATGGGCTCCCACCCACAGCCTTCTCTGGTCCCCAGGCTCACTGCTGCTGTGTCACGAGCTCACCATCACAGTCCTGGGCCCAGAGCTGCTGCACTGCAGACATGCTGGCTGTCTGCTTTCAGGTTTTCCTTGGGGCCACAGTATTGCTTCTAAACAGTCCTTTAGTTGTGCATCAGGGATCTAACAGCATCATCATCAGTGGGGGAGTTGTGGGTTACATCCTGGCAGTTCTCAGAGATCAAATGTACCCAAGCAGTACTGTGAGATGGCTGCCTGTTTTCCCTTTCTTTACCAAAAATCACAGTTCTATTGGAGGCTAACAGGTCTTCAGTAAAAGCTTATACTTACGGAGACTTCAGTGGTCATCTGAGAGGCTGTAGAGCAAGCACAGATGTGAGCATGGAGAGCCAAATGAGGCAGGTGTGCTGGTGCATATGAGGCAGCTTTTTGTTGGGTGTCATGCAGGCTGAAATACAAGAATTCATGTTCATGTATAAAGCACTGCCAGTTTTTGGATTTTGCTGTCATTATGAGTCCACGTTGTACAGTTTTTCAGGGAAGAAATAAATTGTTCAGATAGAGATACACAGCTGCAATGAGCTAATGATAGTAAGAGCAGAGCAGTTCCCTGAGATAAAGGAGTTTCTGGTAGGGTTTCAGTGCACTACGGGGAGCTTCCTCTCCACAAGATCACTTCAGAGCTCGCTGCATCAGGCATTGCTGTCTGACTGCAGTTACTCTAGTGGAGGCATCTTGCTGTCCTCATCTCTTCTCATAACCATCCCTCTAACACTGAGGAGATCTTGATCTTCCAGAACTCCCTGACTTACATCCAAACCCTTGGCTGCTCTGACCTGACCTTTAGCAGCACTCGAAGACTCCTGTGGATATAGAGGCCAAGGCTGAGGTCTCTCTGGAGGGCTGAGCTCAGAGGTGCTGTTCCTTTTTCCCTCCAGAGCTGTGTCGAGACTCTGTCTCATAACAGCTTGTGCATAATCCCTTTGCATTTCCCCTATGCTGCCATTTCATTCTGCAGAGGCTGTGACAGTTTCAGTCAGGGACAGGCAGGCTTCTGGCAAAGCCTTTAGTACATGAATCAGACTTTATTCTTAGGGAAAATAGAAGAGAGAAGCACATGTGAAACACCCCTCATATATCAGTATCTCCTTTCCTTGAAGCAAGACAAACAATTCAAGGTTGCAATAAAAACCATAAACAAGTATATGAGCTTGCAAAGCGTTCATGAAATAAAATAGAAATTTTTGAGTTCCCTAAGGCAGATTCCCCAAACTCTCATATTTAATGTCTATTGTTAGATCAGTATGTTAGTTTACAAGCATCTAGGGAGAGGTGAGCAGGGTGGAACAATATCATGTCTTGTAAACACATATCAAATGGTATGAATAGTAAGAACATAGAATATACAGGATGTGTCCTACAAAGTCTGTATATGCAGGCAGAATAATCAAGATTTATTTCACTTTGATTTTTATATGTTTTGCATGGATATTACAATTTTTCAGTTAAATAAATGCATTGAGATGCTCTGGATATTTAAAACACCCCTTGAAAATATACAGGGTTTCTTTTGTCAGTTTATTATCAGTATATTGCATGGTGAGTTGCTCATTGCGAATCTTTACAGTAACTTTTGTCCGCCTCATGTACTTTTCATAGAATCAGGAATCATGGAATATGCTGAGTTGGAAGGGACCCATCAGGATATTTGAGTCTAAATCCAAGCCCTGCACAGGACACCCCAAGAGTCACACCATGTGCCTGAGTCTTGTCCAAATGCTTCTTGCTCTCTGTCAGGCTGGTGCTGTGACAACTTCCCTGGGGAGCCTGTTGAGTGCCCAATCACTCTCTGGGTGCGAAACTTTTCCCTGATATTCAACCTAAACCTCCCCTAATTCAGCTTCAGACCATTTCCTTGGGTCCTGTCACTGGCAACCACAGTGAATAGATCAGGGTCTGCCTGTCCTCTTCCCCCCACAAGGAAGTGTACCTGCAGTGAGGTCTCTGGTCAGTCTCCTCCAGGCTGAACAGACTTCAGCTGCTCCTTGTATGGCTTCCTTCACCATTCTTCCAGTCCTTCTTTAGCTTAGTATTTTTTTGTATATTGTTGCCCCCAGAACTGCACACAATTTTCAAGGTGAGACAGCCCCAGTACAGAGCAGAGTGGGACAATCTCCTCCCTTGACTGGCTGATGATGTTCTGCCTGATGCATCCCAGGTACAGTTCTCCTTTTTTTTTTTTTTTTTTTTTTTTTTTTTTTTTTTTTTTTTTTTTTTTTTTTTTTTTTTTTTTTTTTTTTTTTTTTTTTTTTTTTTTTTTTTTTTGCATGAAGCATTTTTAGTCATTTTAGCATTTTGTCACTGACGTTTCTGTCACTCTCCCCAATATATATGTAAATATTTTTCCTTTGTGTACTTGCATACCTTTCTATAAAAATATTTCTATTATTGAGTAAATCTCACACAATTAAGAAACTACGTCAACAGAGGCATAAAGTTGTCACCAGACAAGGGTCCCCTGCAGTTAGCGTGCCATAGCTAATGATAAGGCATTTATTTAAAACAAATGTAGAAACAAACCAGATATGCTCTGAATATGCGGCATGTATCCTGCAACTGTGCTCCCTTCAGTGACCCCTGCATTTCCTGCATGAGGGGATTAATTGTGCCGATGCCCCCCCTGCCTTTCCCAGTACATCACTGCAACGTGTTCAAAAGAGCTGCATTTACGTGCAGCTCATGAATGAATCCCTGCATTTCAGTCACTCCCTCACCCCCTGCGTCCAAATGTGAGCTGCTCTCCATCTGGAGTAAGGAATGGAATATCTTTCCTATCTGGATGACAGCTGTGAAATACATCCCTCGTCTTTCCCATTTAGTCTGCAATCTTCCTTTGAATTTTGGGATCCACTCCAATTTTGCAGCACTTTAGATCTTACAATGATGGCTGATCAGTGACAGCTGCTATAGGAAGCCCTAATACAGATGGATCATTTTGCTCCATTCGCTCCAATTTCTTGGGTTTGCTTCTTTTATTAAACCTTAATTTTCAAACTGTGTGTGCCATATTTTCCTTTTCCCAGGGATATATGAGCTTACATGCAGGATCAGATTAGAGATCCTACTAATGTAATACCCTGCCTAAAACAGGTTATTCAAAAGAAAGCAAAACTCCCATTTGGCAGACTTGTAATTAAATATGCCTTTGCGGGCAAATCTTCTGGAACTACTAACAGCTCCATTGAATTTTAGATAAAGAGAATATGAATTTTATATAAAGAACGCATACATTTTATATAAAGAGCATACAAATTTGTGGGCCAGTGCTGTACATTCTTTATATTTTGCAATGAAGTAGCAATAAAAATACTAATTCAAAGAAATATACAGTGTTTCTCTTCAAAATGGCTTTGTTTTCTGCCTTTGCAAATCAATAAATTAAGTCCCATCATATTAGCTGTATTTCTTCACTTCTCCTTTAACTTCTGAAAATTAGAAATCATCCTTCCTTGTCATTTTTACTTTAAGGGAACTAGGCTGATTGAGCAGCTTCAATATGTGTAGATGCTTTAGCTTCTGCCAACCTCACTTTGCTATGAGCAGTTTCAGAAAAAAAATTCATCTTCTTGTTAGGAAATATAACTGGTGCCAAGCATGTGCTACATATACCTCCTTCTGCTGTCTGCTTACCATCAGATAAGATAAAAGATTGAAAAGAGCCCAGCTGAGAACTACTGTGCACAAAAAATTGATCTAATCAGAAAATCCGCCAAGGAACCAGGAGTCACCCCTGTTGCCTCCACCTGTCTGCAAATGATGTTTCTTCTGCTTTCATTCTCTTTATTCTTCCCCATAGTTATATTCCATGGGCTGAATTTTGAACCCAGATTTAACTCTTTATTACCAGAAGTTCACTTCTCTTCTGACTTCCTTTTGTGCTTGCTTCCCTCCTTCCTCCAGGTATGTTCTCATCTGCTGTGCAGTGTAACTGCAGTCTTACTTAAGACAGTTTGTACTTCTGCATTTTGCTTTCTGAATTCCATCCATAGTCCCCTGTTCCCTGTGAATACAGTGCTGAAGCACTACACTGTTATTCTCTCCATTTCATGCTCTTCCCTCTTCAGACTCAGTACTGCAGCTGGTAGCATTATGTGATACAAATAAAATAACTGATTAACTGATTAGCTCTATTCTGTCTTTGTGAAACAGTTATATAAACTGATTCTCTTTGTTGTCAATTTGTACATAAGCCTTTGCTGAGTAGTTGAGATACATATTTTCTAGTCTATGGGTACTTCACAAACTGCTTACTTTGATTATTAGCTTTTCAGTCTGTGATTAGTCATCTAAATCACAGGGTATCAGTATTGCCAACTTTAAGCATTACAGAATCATGAGTCAGCCTCAAAAATCATAGGATTGTTTAAAAATTATGTTGTTTTTTCTTACTAAAATATTTTTGCTGTTTGCATTTTACTTGGCTTTTGAGCCTTTAAATTTCATTTACTTTAAATTTCTTTGCAAGTTTGAATAAGAACACTCTTTATTAAAGGAAGTTTATTTTGCAGACTCCTGTTTTAATGATTTGGATCCTCAAGAGGAAATTAGGGAAAATAAAATAAAATTTTTAAAAAAAGAGTTGACAGTGATATACCATATTTTGTGTTATCTTATTGAACGACTGAAAATTTTTAAATGGACAGTGAGGAATACCAAATAAAGATTACTAGAGATATCAATTTTCCAAATTTATTTAAATTCAAACAAATTGACACCTCCACACTAAGAAGTGTTAGGCTCCAGTTTTATTAATGATGTCCTTGCAGCCTTTCGAAGAAAAAAAAAAGGTGCATATAGGAGGCTAATGAACTCATATCAGTAATATCTCAAGCAACAGAAAAATCTGTGTCACTCTTACAAAAACTCATGAGCTTTTTGTATGAATGCAGGTTTTCATGTGCAAATATAATCTTTGCAGTGACGACCTGACATTCTTGAACTGTTAAATCACTCAAGCATCTTTGTGCTTTAACATAGTCAAAGAATTCACCTAGATCAGGGATGACCAAGCCAGGATCTGCTTGCTAGGGCAGCTCACACCATCCTCTCCCCATGGGCTCCTTCCAGTGGTGGTCTGGGATTCAACTGTGCACCAGATATCCACCTTGTTCCCAGCTACATCTCTCGCATCTAAGGTCCTTGTGGAAAAAATTGCTTTTGCTGCCACCAGAACTGGCTATTGTGCTCATGGCCCCCCTTTGTTTGAAAGCAGCAGACAGAGGACTTCTGGGTTTCTTGGTTTGAGGGCACAGACAGACAGTGTCTAGGTTTCAAGTATGGAAAGCACCAGACAGAAGGCTACTGGGTAAGTAGCCAATTTTTTTCTTGTTTGTGCTCCTCACCACTTCTCCAAGCTGCTAATCGCCTGCATCCCACTTGGGCATTAGTGAAGAAGCACAAAAGGGCAAAGTCTGCAAACCCTTTAAATATGATTGTGAGGCAGCTGTCAGCTCTAAACTCTGTTATCTTTTGCTGATGCTCATTGCAAATCGTGTCTCTTGTCTAGGAGGAAGTGTCTATACAAAGCCACCTTTATAGAAAGTAATTTAAGTAAAAATAATAGGAAGTTGCATGAAGGCGTGGTAAATGTCATGTCTGATTTATCTTACATTCCTTATAAGCAATACCAGGTGCAGCTTGGTTAAAGGCACAAATCCCAAAATGAACAGTTTAAATCCAATGGAGGACTTCATCTTCCTCGTTGCTGGCTATGCTGCACCAAGTCCTTTGACTCACACAGATATCTTTCTTATCAAATTCCCCTAATCCTAAGGTGATGATTGCTTTCAAAACTAGTTTTCTCTTATTATCATTGCAGGTTTCTTTAGAAGATAGACCTCTGCAGAATTTTAGAGAATGATTAATACTACCTTTGAAACACGTAAATCCTGTACTTCCTTTAATCTACCTTGGAAACAAACTGAATCTAGGTTTTGAGTCAGACTTCTGGCTTCATCCCCCTAAGGCTTCTTCCCCACCTCTTCCCTGTCCCTCACCCAATGTTTTTATTTAGAAACAGGAATTATGAGCACTTCCTCATATATTTTGATGGTATTGCAGCATAGTTGACCCATTCAGCAAAGAAACTCAAGGCAGTCTATCCTAGTAATGGGCAGCCAGCCCTCTCTACACCAATATCTAGAAGTACGCTAGTCAAGGCCAATATAAGTCATATTGTGGTAGATATAAGAAAACATGACAGTAATATTTTTTGAAAATCATTTGGCATATGTGTGTCACAGATAATGAAAATGTCAACTTTTTTTTTTTTTTTGGCCAAAGCTGAAATTTTTGAAGATTTTTTCGTTTTCTGAATGGCAGCCAGTGGATTATTAATCAACTTCTGAGTATGCTCTCTCTCTTCTGTTCTCTAGCAGATCTTTTCTCTCCTTGCCATTTACTTTGCTTTAGCAGAGCATCAATAGTCCCTGTAGGTAATTTTAGCTAGATCTCACCTCCCAAGACCTTCTGCTTAACCCTGAGTATTGCAAGGCTCAACAACAGCAAACTTTTGGAAGAGCTGTATATCCCACTATTTCTGCAATTTGTATTAGAGAAAATTGTGATTATCTCAGTGTCCATCACTACAAAGACAGGCAGCTGCATGTTTCCACCACAAGTTAATCACTCATTAAGGTTGCAGCAGTCATAAACAAGCTACTCTGAAGCTTGAGCAACTTTGAAACGACATTGTACAAAAACTGCTGATTCAAGCATTACAGGCAGGGAGACACCTCCATCTGTCTCAGCTCTTGGTAGTGGTTTTAGAGGGCAGCAGATGCTATTCCTGTATCATCTTTTCTGTCTTTACTTGTAAGACATTAGACTAAGGAATGACAAAACCTAGAATCAGAACTTGGGGCTGTGCTTATATAGAAAAATACAGCAACCTTTTGGGACTGTGGTCTCCTGATAGGCTCCAGAATTAGCTATTGCTTCCCTGCCCTGTCCACTCTCACCAAGTCTATCTTTAGATCTTGCTTTGTTTCTCGATCTGCTCATCCTCCTGCAACCATGGCCTGTTTTACAGTTCTCTGTGGGCAGACCTCTTCTCATTTTCACACAGCTCTGGGGCACTCTTGCTGGCTCTGACAGAGTGCAATGCCTCTCGGCACACCTTGCCCAGTTGTTACTTGCTGTGAAATTTGGGGACTGCCCATGCTGCACCAGGAGAAGAGGCAGACTGGCTGCCTCTCTCCTCCAAAGTACCGTCAGGGTGGTGGCACCTGAGCTAGCTTGGAATGAGAGTCAGAAACTTGCACTATGAACACTTCCCCAGTGGCTTCCCTCCCTCTGGCCTATCAGCCTTGTTTTTCACTTTTCAGCACAATTTATTCCCATTACTTGCCCAGACCAAATATCTCCTCAAGGCTTCTTGATGGCATTTGCAAAAGCTGTTGTACAATAGCCTCTTATCTACCCCATTCATTTCTTCTGTGTTTTATCTCAGCAGCCTGTCCACATGACTTGTATGAGTAACTTACCCTGTGGAGTTCATGCAGAAGCCACTATCAAAAAGAAGTAACCAAAGTACTTATTTCCAGCCAACATGCAGGAATAGAAGGGCTAAAGATGCTACTACACTTACAAAAGCATATGGTCAATGTGTTCAAAGTGTCGGTATTGAAAGTGTCAGTGTTGAAAGTGTCAGTATGGATTCATAAAATTTCCCTTTGAAACTGGTGTGAGGTATGTGTCAGTAGGGACTGCAAAGGATGCTAAAAGTAAATATAGCCAAGAGACCTTCTTTGGGCATATCTGGACTGAGGAATTTTGGAGCATTTCCCAGTCCCTTCAAGTGAGTACTCAGGCCAGACCATCAGTGTTTGTTGGACAGAAATAAAAACACATTAGTAGCAAGTAAGCCATCATGTGTTCCTCTGTGCTCTCCCATCTGGAGCATGGGATTGGAATGTCTGTAATAGTTTCAGTGGATTTTTGAGAGAAAAGAAGAAAGAAAGAAAAGCAGAGTTATCTCTGCTCAGTTCTCTCTGGATAAGGCACATTAATAGTGCAGCTGCCAGCAGCGCTTTGGATCAGACTGGATTGGAACCACAAAGAATTTTTAAAGATGCTTAAAGAATTGTTCCTCATTTCCTCTTGCAGACAATTATCTGAATAATTAAAAAAAAATAAAAGTGACTCTGGCGGGTCACTTCTAGCACAGAATATTCTATAGTTCTATGATGGCTGATTTTAACCAGACGTTATTGCTGTCCACTGCCATTTTACACAGAATTTCTAAAAAGAAATAATCACCAGGTGTATTAGATTTTTGTAAATATGATGCCTTGGGAAGGCTGACCTGGAACAGAGACTAGACAGCTAAGAGAATAAAGAAGGTATATTTATTGAAAGGCCTTTAATGATACACTTTGTAGTACAAAACCCTGGCCAGGCCACCCAAGATGGACCCAAAATGATCACAAAATGGATGAGTGGTCATGAAGTTTTACACTTTTATAAGTTTTGGTCCATTTGCACATTAGGGTTTAGTTGTCCAGTTACAGCTTCAGATTGTGAGGTCTCATCCTTCTTGTTTTCTCTCTTCAGTCCACCCTTGTTTATGCTTTTGAGCCTGAAAACTTTCAACTATTGTCCTTGGTCTTCAGCAGGAAAAGAATTTGCCTACTCTGTGAAGAGAACTTACTAACACATAATATGAGGCTCAGAACTGCACCCCTAGGCAGCACAGAATCTGAAAAACATGAAAGCTAAAACTTAAGGCATCAAGTACATTGTAAGGTTCTAGAAAACAAAGCAGCCTCAGGAAAAAAGAGGCGAGGCAATACATGATTAGACTAAGAATAGTGCTTTTGTTATATATGTAATAGCTTGTTTCAAAGCATGAGGGAGTCCTGTAAATCCCTGGACATGTGGAAAATAGCACATTAGTGCAAGGCCATAATGATAATTTATAATGACAGAATGAAAGAGCAAGTATATTTATTTTAACATGATTATACGTAACTTAGTGAAAAATAACACTTCTTGAGGCCAAAGTACAAAAAGCAGAATGTTATTCCATTGCCAGAATTTCATAAGATAGTGTGAATTTATCTGCAAATGAGCCCATATACTACAACACCTTACATTAAATTCAGGAACAAACTGCCTAAAGAAGAATGATCTTTGTGTGTGGTACAAGAACAAGAGCAGCTTTGAAGCAGCTGACTTAGGAAAGATGTTAGGTAAGTACAGCCAGGGAAGTGCAGTCAAGACTCTTGGGTCCAGACCCAAAAGGATCTTAAGTCAGGTGACTGTCTCTGGGAGCTGAAGTCACAGGGCATATCTAAGCCCCAGCTTAGCTGGAAGTTGATTCTGACCCTGGCAGCTGAAGAAGTCTAATTTTCAGCCCTTGGAGGGATAAACATGAGTCATAATAAATCTTGTAACTTTTATGGATCATTTTAGAGAAGAAAAACTCTGCACTGTGTTTCTTTTGATATTCAGCTAATCTCCAGCAGAAGATAGGAGATTTTGCTGTCTCTTCAGGGTTCTCCTCTGGGAGCAAAGGCATGTAGTTCTGGTCCCTGCTTCCAGCATGTCTTGCTTTTTATTTAGAAGCTTTAGAAGCTTTAGAAACTTTTTATTTAGATGGTCACCAACTAAAATCTGGAAGCCGTTCAGCGAAATTTCTCTGCTGCAAAAATTCTCTCTAACTTAAAAAGTGAGGAACTGCTTTAACAAGTGTTGGGGGTTAGATTTGGTTTTTTTCCTTCAGAATTTTTCCCCGTAAGTTTGCCAAGAAACTAACTACTGAGTACTTATGGGTGCAAGAGGAAAACAAAGAAGTGGCCAAAAGAGTGTAGCACTGGGCCACACCTTTTTTTTGCTCTCTGTGAATTTTCTCTAGGAGGGGATAAGATACCTCGAGGTTTGGGGGCAGGTAAAGGACGGGGGTGGGGGCAGCTACACTCGCTCTTGCTCTCGGCATCAGAGAGAGAACAGTCGGGCCGCTGCTTGCTGCGGGAGGAGCTCACTGCCACCACCGAGTCCGGTCCTGGGAAATCTGCCACCGACTGCTCGGGTGCCCAGGAACTCTGAGCTCGCCTCCTCCTGCCCTGCTGGAGCTGGGCCGGCCCTGTGCTGCCGCCGGCTTTTCTTTGGCACTGCTTTGAGGCTTTTTACTGCACACTGCCCTGCCCTGCCGGGACATCTCTGCCGCTCCAGCTACCAGTGCGGAGCTTCTGATCTCTCCACAAGCCCGGGATTTTCCAGCGTTCCAGTTTGATCTCTCCGAGTCCCGCAGGGGCAACCAGATCAAACTGCCCCAGGCTTTGTGAAAAAAATGCCCGTCCAGGTTCCTGGTTCTGTTTTTAATGCTGTAATTTTATTTTTTGTTGTTTAAATTTAATTTTTGTTGTTGTTTGCCTTGTTATACATACTAGTAAACAACTGTTATTCCCATCCCCATATCTGAAAACCCACTTAATTTTCAAAATTATAATAATTTGGAGCGGGGGTGTTTGAATTCTTGATTAAAGGGAGGCCCTGCCCTCCCTAGCAGACACCTGTCTTTCAAACTAAGACAAGCCATGCCTAGTCCTTATCCTGTCCAGTGTTTCTTGGCTGTCTCATCTATTGGATATGTCTTCTCCATGTAACAATTTGCTCATTGTTATAAATGTTAGTCAATTCCAAATTAATAAATACTTTTATTAATTATCAAGAATTAACAAAACAAAATTTAAAATAAGCCAACAATTGGAAGTTCAGTGTCAAGTCCCGGGATTGGCACTGGGTGAACCTTAGCTAGAGGCTAGAGGCTGTCAGCATCTAGCACACCGTAACTCCCCAGAAATCCAGTCTTTTAGGCATTTCCTTATATACAGTTTATTTAGCTGGGGGCAGAGTATTTCTCCACATCTTCTTTGTCCTTCGTCTTTTCCTTCATATTCATAGGAGTTTTTCTCTGCCATCCGGTCTGTTGAATGGGTCTTCCGAGGGAGAATGAATATTAATTCAGTTTCTCCATGAATGGAGAGGCAGAATCATGAATGGAGAGACGTTCCCCAGATATCATTCCTAATAGCTGGATCGTTCACAACTGAACTGCCCAAGAGGACCCATCTGTCTCCAGATCCACCTTCTTTCCTATAGCTAATTTTGTATTTCCCGGTTTCCTGACAGGGGAATTGTTCATCCGAAATTCCTGGCAGAGGAAGTTGTCCTTCCTAAAAATCCGTCTGTCCCAAGCCCAACCAACTTCCTCATTTTATTTTCCAGAATATTTCTTAATTTATATTTTATATACACAATGAACATGAATTATCTCATGTCATTTATCACATCACCGTCTCTGAAGTGGGAGCTAAATGACAGAAACACTACCACAAATAGCTGACTTCACATACATAAGAGCGTTCAGTGGCACAACAGTTTTGTAACATCACCCACATTTCATAAACTGCTTATGAATTCCTTTGGCAGTCTCACATCCTCTTTGTCAGACATATATTCCAAACTCCATTTTATGCTTACAAAACATCAGAGAATTTTTTACATGAAGGAATCATTCATGCAGAGTAGTTTCACTCTCCTGGGGGACTGAAAAAATCCAGGTGTGTTTTAAGGAGAAATGACAGCCTTAGTACTGGGCAAAGGTAATTCACTGGGAACTTGATTTTTAGTATGAAATTTTTGAAAAACCATTGTTATTGGTTATATCAGTAGTTTGAAAAATGACATGAGTACCCATCTAAGTGTAGCTGACTGTATGAGGACTCCGATATGGGTTTGTCCTAGAAATGTTTCATGCCATCAGATCTGGTTGCTGCTTTTCATGGCACTGAGTAAAAAGTTCCAGCTGAAAATTCTTCTGACTCTAGTCTCTAATTCTCACAAAGTAACCATTTACCCTTCCTGTTACATTTTGATATTTTAAGTTTAAGCTCTCTTAACTTTCTCTCAAAAAAGATGTTCTATTGTGAATCAGCTCAGATAGACTAGGGGATCCTTGCCCTGGTCTGCTTCTGCCTGCCTCCTGTCTTTAGCCCCCTACTGAGATTATTGACCCCTCAGTTCTGGACCTGTCCTCTCTAAAGGGCTTGGTTAAACTTTTGAACATCTAAGAAAACTGTTTACTGTTGAATTCAGTGGTTGGTTAACTCGGAGTGAGCTCTGAAGAGAGCACTGACCTATTCCCTCTGCTGGCATAAGATGAGGGCGTTCTGCTTTGGTTCATGGCCCCCTCATCCCAGTGTGCAGTTCAGCTTTCTCTCTGAAGCCAGGATCTAGCTCAATATGCCAACAGAAATTAACTTTTTAAAAATCCATTTATTTCTGTATTTGTTTTCTGCCAGCTCAGTGAACTGAATGGGCTTGGCATTGGGCAAGATAAGCAGCCAAATGAGCATATGAGGAGGTGCCTTGGCAGCAGGCAGGAATGGACAGCCTCTTCTGCTGGCAGCAGCATGGCATCATCTCATGGCTTTTAGTCACCTCCCAGCTCTCTGTGCTACAAATAGGGCCTGCTTGGCAGCAGCTGCTGCCTGCTCTGATAGCTGAGCTACCTCCCATGCAGGTGTGACTTCTGCAGGAAGGACACTGTGGGTGGTGAGCAGGAACCACAGCAGCCTTCCCGAGGCAGACCATCTCCAAGGCTGCATCTGGACCCCTCTTTGCTTTCTTTTGTCCTGTACACCCAATTCACAGGGATGAACAGGTTTTTAGTGGACTTTCTAAAAACAGCATTCGCAGTAAGCCACAAATTACAATGAAACATTCCAGATGCTATTTTGGATGAATCGAGGTACAGAAGGATAATTCTGGAGAAGGAGGATGAGCAGGTGAAAACAGTGAAGCTGTAATGAAATCGATAGACTTAATTACAGTATTTGCTTCTGTGAAAGCTATAATGTTGTCTAATCAGTTAAAAAATGTGGGAAGATGAAGGAGTTACTCTTTTGTCTACTTACACTACTACTGTTAGGGTTTACTGAATAAAATGTCTAGGATACTGTGTCAAATATAAAGGTGTACATGGAACTATATTAACTAATTACATGTTTGGAAGAAACACATGAAATACCAGAAAGCATTAAAAATTCTGGTATTTTAGGTTGTGTGTTTGCATTTTGTGTTCCTCAGGTTTACCTAATCACCTCCCTTTGAAGAAAACCCACTACTACTCTGTTTTAGTATCCTTCCCCATAGTAAATCCAAAATATGTGTAAACTCAAAGAACAAAAGGTTATTCTTACTAGCTGTTACTGTAACAAATGTCAACACTAAAGTATTTGTACTGTGAAAGGCTACCGTGTTCCTTTGAATAATTTAGATTAATTTTTGTGCTCTAATTGTTTTTGGTAAAGACTGTTTTGCATTACTTAATAGAGCCAAGTTTGACCACTGAACTATTTGATCTTTACAGCATTTTTTTTCTTTTTTTTGTGCTTGTGGTGCGGGGCAAAGCAGCAGGGAACAAAGCATTTTTTCTCAGATCCCAAGAATGGTGCTGCAGGTTTTAATTTCTGTTCTGCATTTCCTGTGTTGTTATAACTCTTCAGAGCAGGGCCAAATTACCATATCATTTGCATTAGTTTTATTATTCAATGTAATTAGCATTAGTCTAAAATGATAAACAAGTTAATTACAATTTCTTTGCCCTCGTTTTTTACTTTAGTAAAAAAGTTTGGAGTAAAAGCTATAAACACGTGTATGGGAACATACATTATATATTTCTGTTTTCCTTTATACCTTTCACAAAGCCTATACTCTTATTCCAAACCCACTGTTCCAATGTAGCTGAGTCAGCACAAGAAGTCTTGCTGTTGGTGCAGTTCCACAGTTGTGGAGCATCCTCAAGGAATTGCTTCTGCCTGAGTGACTTTTCCTCATTCTTTTCTCAAAGCAGTGCCTGAAGGATGAATTTTGCCCTGAGGCACTGAAGCATAAAGATACTGACCAAGCCAACCAGTAGACAATTAGTTGTAATCTTCTAGTGTCCAGTCTGGTATTTCTCTTTCTCAGCAAAAGGCTCCAAAAATGTCACAGTGTAATAAACCTTGCTCAGGGCCACAGCAGGACAGGCTGGAATGTACAGTGTGATGCCACACGTCTAAACTGCACAGGAGCTGCTGACTGCATCATAGCTATGGATGCATATCCAGTGGTAGCAAACAGGGACATTGTTTACCCTTTGTATTATGTACTTTCGTGTTAAATTTTTCAGTGGAAATACTCATTGGTTTTGAAGTTATGACCTAAGTGTGTACATAGCAATTATTATTAGATTCATTAATTCAAATCTTTATAGTCTAATAACAGATTTAGTAGTGATTATGTCTATGCTACAGCCCAACAAAATAATAAAGTATATATTTTGCAGTCCAACATGTGATTAAACGTGGACATACTGCTGAATCAGGGCTTGACTTGTGGATGGATATTAATCACAACAAAATACTGAACTATAATATGCATCTGTGTACTAAGTCAAAAAGTAAACAAAAATGATCCCTGGAGTATTTATTTTATTATTCTGAGGCTAATTAATGCTATTTTGTTCTGTTTCCTCAAGTTATATGTAAATTTTTCTGACACTTACACTGTTCTGACCTTATTCTGTGGATAACCTCAAAGGCTTATTGAATTTTTTCACCCCTGATGCTAGTAGTTAAATCTGTAATCACATTCAGCATTTCAGTTTTCCATGTTTTTAACTCTGATTTCCAGCAAAGAATGCCAAATGTCTGTTTCCCATTTCCAGTTGTTCAAATTCATATTACAAAGAATGACAAGCACAGAGTACAAGTTAGTGAGGAAGCCAGCACTGCAGAGTGGACCAGCATTCATGCTATTTTCTTTGTGGTCAAGAGTAGACCATGTCATACCCATACATTCAAAGAGGCTTCAGCATGAATTAATTATTTGTTTAAACAAGTGTATAGAAAGAAGGTCTTCAAACATATTTTCATCAGTAACACAGTGGAAACATTGCCTTCTATGTACATAATTTTGCTATTCTTCCTGGTGTCGTTATTTTAAATATGAAAAAATATGGACAGCAAATGGCAGATCACCTTTGAAAGGTAGAAAGCATTTACTTATCTGCCACAAAAAAATCAGTATGGAGTTTAAAGGAGCATCCTTTCCTGAAGATGGGTTGAAGGAAAATACTCACAGGTACTGAAGTAGTAATTTATTTTATTTAACAGTTTTTTCCCCTCATTTGCGTTGATATGAATTTCCACACTGTGTCACGCAACAATAATATTTCTGTTCTAGTTCACAGATCACAATATCTTCTCTTGCTGTTTAAATGAGAGCCACAAAATGAATTGCCACTTTCTCCAAGCACTCCAAACAGCAAATTAGCTTCAGTTACCTTGTGGCTTTTTGCGTGTTTGAATTACGAAAACTCATCAGTCTAAGGTAGCCTGAAATTCAGTAGTAATGAAATGCATTAGTTGTACAGAACATTTGTGTAAATAAACAGGCTACTTATACTTTCAAATCTTGTCTGTCTCAAAATATTTTTGGTAGCTTTTTAATAGCATTTTGGCTAGAATAAGCAATGCAAATTTGCTCTGAGTGACAGAGCTCTTTAGTCTTTCATCACACCAATGCAACTGGGATAGACTCGGGAAATTTCATTACTAATTCTAGATTCTGGTTTGAAAAAAATGAATTGCTGGTGTTTACCAGTCATGAGGTAACATCAGTGCTGATGTGTATGAAGATGGGATGACCCATGAGAATAATTAAAACACTGAAAAAGGAAATTATGTCAGTGGAGATGGCTTGTCTACTGGTTGGGTGCTCATTCTTTAATATTTTCAATAGCCTAGGCTTGTCAAGTAGACTGATTATGTAGCTCAACATTGCATGACTTAACCTTTTGTTCTTGAGAGGTGACATTTCCTTGAAAGCAACATGAAATGAAGAATTAAAAACAAACAAGCTTAACACAATCTATTTTCAACTGGATAGTCAAGACGAAAAGAAAAAAAGCCGCCTCTAAAACTACATTTACTTCAGCTTGTAGTTATGAAAATGGATACATAAAAGGTCATTCTACATATACATATACCAACAAAAAAAAACCCTGTACCCTTCCATGAATTCTTGTCCTTTTTTCTCTGATGATAAATAGAAACTCTAGAAGCATCGTAAAACAAACAAACAAACAAACAAACCCAGTAAAAAATTTGTCCTGATCAGAGAAATACTTAAGTTTGTACAGCCTCACTGTCCCTTGTAAGCTTTATAAAACCCCCAAAATGTAGAGAGCTGAAGAAAAATGTTAATTGTTAATAATTTATTTTTAGGGAAGTACTTAGGGTGTTGTCCTGGGATGTAGTTGGCACAGATCCAAATATTCCTCTGATGAATTTCAGAGGTCTTCCCTGCTCCAGTGCTCTAAAACTGGAGACGTTTTTCTATGAAAATAATTCAACTTTATATTAAAACTCAAATGAATGTTACCAAAGACACAGGAACTTTGCTATTTAAAAAAAAAAAAAAAAAAAAAAAAACATTTTCC